>JAGFMF010011603.1:1040830-1070999 GCA_019455555.1 Galemys pyrenaicus
CAGACCGCAGCCACTGCAGCACGAGTTCGATCCCTGCTGCCGGCCAGGGAGGGGACCCACATGGCACAGCAGACCTCTCCTGCTGTGCCCGCTGCTCCCTCAGCAGTGTATTTCCGTTGATCTGCCTGTTCTGCTCCCCACTCTGTCTGGTGGATTCTCTCACCCCCTGTACCTCTGACCTGTACCCCAGTGCTTGTATGCATAAATAAATAAATCTTTAAAAAAAATAAAATTAAAAAAAACTATGGAAATGAAATATATGCTAGCTATAAAAGCTATGATATTAACATTTACTGAATACCTACTATTGTGTTCTATGTAGTACTCTACATAGTTCATAATATGTGGTTTAGCTTATGTAATACTCATAATAAACCTACAAGATAGTGTATTAGTTTTCCTATTGCTGCTATAACAAATTACCACAAATTTATTTCTTGTGCAAGTTTATTTCTTGAGAGTCTGGAAGTATGAGGTCCAAATCAGGTTTCAATGGGCTAAAATCAAGGTGTCAGCAGGGCTGCGTTACTTCTGGAGGTTCTGGAGGAGATTCCATTCCCTTGTATTTCTCAGCTTCTAGAAGCTGCTGGCATTCCTTGGTTTGTGGTCCCTTCTTCCATGTTCAAAGCCAGTCTTACAGCATCTTATCTCGTACTGACACTTCTTGCCTCCCTTTTTCAATTATAAAAACCCCTGTGATGACGTGGGGTCCACCGGAATAATCCTGGACAACCTCCCATTTTTAAGGTCAGCTGATTAGCAATTTTGTCTCTATTTGCAACCTGAATCCCATCTTGCCATATAACATAACATGGTTCTTAGCATCAGGACATACCAATCGTTTAGGGGAAATCATTCTGTCTCTCAGGTAGATTATTTATTTTTCCACTTTGTGAATGGGAACATTGAGAAGAGATTTGATTCCCTTTATGTTACAGAGTTAATTGGTGATAGTTGGAGTTCAGATCGAAGCTGTCTGGTCTAGCATCCTTTTGTCCATGTTATTCCATATTTCTACCGGAAGGATGGGTAGTTGGATAGTAAATTTTGGTTATCTGCATTAACATTTTTAAACAATAAGTGAAGATCAAGTGAGTGAGTAAGGATTCCAGCACCCTCACCCACCATGTGTAGCTACGGTTGTTGCTTGTCTCCATGACAATTCACTCAACGGATAGTGCAGCCTCTGATCTTGAGCCTATTCTTTGAACAGGAAGAAAACCATTAAGGCAGGTACTAAAGATAATGAAGGGGCCTCCCTATTGGCACAGTGGGTTAAGCAACGCACTATGAAGCAGACCACACCTACTGCAGCACGAGTTTGATCCCAGCCATCGGCCAGGGAGGGGACCCACATGGTGCGGCAGACCTCTCCTGCCTGCTCCCCTCAGCAGTGTGTTTCGGTTGGTCTGTCTGTTCTGCTCCCCACTCTGTCTCTGGTGAATCCTCTCACCTCCTGCACCTCTGTCCTGCACCCCAGCTCTTGTATGCATAAATAAATAAATAAATATTTTTAAAAAAATAAATAAAGATAATGAAGGACAGACTCCTCCTTGTACCAGGTGTAGAAGTTTGTACCCCAATTTCTCATTAACATCCTTCAAGTCTGCCCCCTCCATCCTCATTCTGTGCAACCCCCTATTTTCTTTACTGTTTTTTTTTTCCCTTTGTGCAGGTAGTTGCTGTTTACATGATCACTGTAGAACTGTAGAAAAATCAGTAGTGACTAAGAAACAAAAAGAAAACAAAGGCTATTCATACTCTTACTACTCAGAAATAACCCCAGCTAGCTTTGTAGGAGGTTGTCCTTTCAGTTTTGTTTTCAATGTGCATTATATTTGTATGATTTGTTACAAAGAGGCCAGCTTTCTTGCACCTAAACATTTTATTGTAAAGGTTTCAACTTTTCCCCCCTAGATGCCTAGACCAGCCAACATTTAATTTCCTCTTTCTTCCGGTAATCTCGTGTACTAAGATTTTTAAATACACAATGTGTTGTGGGTTTTTTTGTTTGTTTTTTCTTCTGGGTGGGTTCCAAGGAAAAGTCAATGGAAATAGCTTCTTACAAATCTTCAGTCTTCTGTTTGCTACCAAGTCTTACCTCTGTCTATGCAATATAAGCATAACTCATTAAAAAGCAGATTTACTTAGTCAACCATTTGTTTGGATTACATGACAAAGGCTGACTGATCATTTCCCCCTGGATTGACTGAATGGTTGGTATTGGGATTTTTTTTCCTCCTAGCAAATTGACATGTTGTTTTGAAATTGTGTGGACACTGTCTGACTAACCATTCCATCTCAGGGGGAAAACTCAGTTAATGATGGATCTTTCCAGATGTCCAAGAACTCTATTTATGTTTATGCTGATTTTCTGCCTTCTAAAAAAAGATATTTGGAACTGGTATATATGCTCTGAAATAATTTATCTGAATTAAAGGAGGTAACAGTTACCTCCTTTAACTTAAATTTAATCCTTATTGGGGTTTTTCTCATCTTAAAAAAGGAATTAGACTTTTTTTTTTTTTTTGGGCGGGGGGAGATGTACGTGTAAAGAAATATACAATGTGGAGAGTGACAGACTTACAGCCATGCCCCAGAGAACCACCGTGACCATCACTTACTTAAATATTCTACAAAGTGATCTATTGGAGCAATTTCGGCAGCAATAGGAAAAAATAAAAACAAACTTGTATTAAAACCAAATTAGAATACCAGCATGTTCAAGGTGGTTGTTTTAAGATGGTAGAATTATTGGTGATTTTTATTCCTATTTTCTACAAAAAATAAGTGACTTGCATTCCTTTAGTTTTTTAAGTGACAAAGTGAAGGGGCTCTGAAAATCAATTAAAATCATCGTAAGCATGTGGTTTGCTCTGGTTTCTGTGTGAATCAGCTGAGGATATTAACTGACCACAAATTGCAGCTGTGAAATACACATGCAACTTCTGTCTCACAAAGAATGTCTTCTCCCTCTTCCTCCTCTTTCTTCTTCCTTTCTCCCTTTCCTTCCCCCCCACTCCTTTTTTTTTTTAAACTTTATTTATTTATGCATACAAGAGCTGGGATGTAGGCCAGAAGTGGGTGGGGAGTGGAACAGGTGGATTGACTGAAATACGCTGCTGGGGGAGCAGCAGGTGAGGAGGGGAGGCCTATGCCATGTGGGTCAGCTCCCTTGGGTGGGTATCCAACTCTTGCTGCAGTGGCTGCGGATAGCTTCATAGCACTGCGACCTAACACCTTGCGCCAATGAGGCCCTCCTCCCCTCCTTTTTAATGGCGTGATGAGTGGCCATACTTTCTGATCAGTGTCAGAATACTGTTGGAAAAACTGATAATCCAGAGACTGAAGAAAGGAAACCTGACATAATCTATCACCTTCCCCAGAATAATAAACACCATTAACACGATAGCAACCCCTTCTAAAAATGTCAGTTCAGTAAACAGTTCACAGACTCTGAATCTGAAGGGTCAGCTCAGACACCAACTAATTTTCTCATTTCTGATGTTCAACATTAATAATAGCACCAGTTATAATTGTTTGAGGGTGTGCCATATTCCAGACTCGGGGCAAAACCACCACCTACCTCCCTGACCTCAAAGACACTTAAAATTACCATGTTAGGGGCCTCCCTGGTGTCACAAGGGGTTAAGCACTGCACTGTGAAGCATCCGCAGCCACTGCAGCACAAGTTCAATCTCTGATTAGGGAGGTGACCCATATGGCACAAGACCTCTCCTGCCTCACCCGCTGCTCCATTCAGTATATTTCAGTCAATCTGCCTGTTGTGCTCCCCACTCTGTCCCTGGTGAAGCCTCTCACCCTCCACAGCTCTGGCCTGTACCCTAGTTCTTGTATGCATAAGTAAATCTTTTAAAAAAAAATTACCATGTGAAGCTATAGATCTAATACTTCCTGGCTGTATCATCTTAGGCCAGTTACTTGACCTCTCTGAGCCTTTGTCCTTCATCTAGAAAATGAAGACAATACCAGCATGTTCTTCATGAGGTTGCTGTGGACATAAATGAGTTAATACAGTCAAATCTAGAACAGCGCTGGACAGTGTAAAGGTCAAATGTAAATGTGCTGTAAACTTAGCTATTATAATTTTTATTATATCATTTAAAAGTTGAAAAACTGAGACAAAGAGTTTAAGCAGTGTACCCCAAGGCAGAGAACCAGGCAGAGCTGCTTGCTCAATCTGGGCCTGCCTCACTCCAACATTCACGGTATTAACCAAGGCATCAGCTCAGTTTTGTTTTTTTTTTTAAAGACTTATTTATTTACTTATTTATGCATAGAAGAACTGGGGTGCAGGCCAGAGGTGCTGGGGGTGAGAGGATTTACCAGAGACAGAGTGGGGAGCAGAGTAGACAGATTTACTGAAATACACTGCTGAGGGGAACAGCAGGTGAGAACAGAGAGGTCTGCTGTGACATATGGATTATCTCCCTGGTGGGGGATCAAACTTAGGCCATAGTGGTGACAGCACTGAGACTTTACCCCTGGACCACCAGGGAGGCCCAGCTCACTTTTTAATGTAAAAGATCAGAGAGTAAATATATTCATCTTTATAAAACAGACCATCTTTCAACTGCTTAACTCTGCCTTGGCAAGGTGAACACAGTCACAGACAACACACAAAGAACTTAAAACTTTATTTATAAAAGTTGGAGGACCAGGGGCCTCCTGGTGATGCATAGGGTCAAGCATCACACTGTGGAGCTTCTGCAGCCACTGCAGCACAAGTTCGATCCCCGGCCAGGGAAGGGACCCACATGGCGCAGCAGACCTCTCCTGCCTCGCCCGCTGCTCCCCTCAGCAGTGTATTTCAGTCGCTCTGCCTGTTCTGCTTCCTACTCTGTCTGGTGAATCCTCTCACCTCCCTGGACTCTGGCCTGTACCCCAGCTCTTGTATGCATAAATAAATAAAATGTTGGGGGAAAAAAACAGTTGGAGAGCCAGATTTGGCCCATGGTCCTTAGTTTTCCAGCCCTCTAGTGAGTTGGAACTACAGCTACAGAACAGGAGCCTCTCTCTGATATTAACTTCGAGACTTTGGCTGCCCTAAAAAGATCACTTTTATGACATGAATTTCTTTCTGCTTTGGTCATGCTTGAATGCAAACAGAATGAAGACTTCATGTGCTCTCAGGGAAGGTATTCTCAGTGAGGAACTATTAACTTCGCTGGTCCCCTTAGAAAACACCATCATTGCTGTTTGTTTTTGATGCTCTAGGGAAATATGTAGACATGCTTTCTTGAGTTTTCATTCAAGTACATGTTTAAAAACAGTATTCCTATAAGTTAAGCAACACTATCTTGATTGACAGGACTAACTCGTCAGCCTGGTGAAACCAGATAAACAGAGGTAGCTGAGATGTTTAAACTTTTCATCAATACAGCCTCTTGGTAGCATTCGATTCTCCCCATCTGCATGCATGACTGCGTCAAGTTCCTTGAGAATGAAAGTTGTCAGCATTAAATGTCTTTGTCACCACCCATACCCATGGGTTCTTTTCTTTATAGGGGAGTCTTGGCGGGTGTAGAATAGGCCAACCTTAGAATATTTTTGAAATGTTCTGGTATGTCAAGATACTGAGTTTGCATTTTGAAATTTGAGCCTGTTCCAGATAACCCTTCATCCCAGATCTGAGTGATAAGCAGGAATGTTTAATTCAATCCCGAGATATTTCACTGTCGAGAAGCCTATAAAACATGGCATCTGTGTGGACTTTGGTTCTTCAGAAATTCCTTCACTGAAAGGAAATTCTGTGTCTGTGTAGTAAGCAGTCCCAACCAGCGTGCTCATCTGCCCAGCTGCGTTCTGAGGTGAGAGCCTCAAAGCTGAAGTTTCAAAGGACAGATAGAAGACTTGGAAGAAAGGGCAGGAGAAAGAAAACAAAAGCTGTGGTCATACTTCTCCTCTCATACTTCATCTTCCTTGTGGATGACGCCTCCGGGAAGTTAACTATTCACAGTCAGATAATACAGTGAAATCTGATCGCTTGAGCTAACAGAGATGGTTTAACTGGTTAATCAGCTTCATCCCTTATCTTCAAACTCACCTTCCCTCTCCTATTTTGAAAAATAAACAGAGGACTTATGAGAAGTTAAGTAAGTCCCTGGCGGCATTCTAATATCTGTGTTCTGGCAGAATCATTGTCAGGATAAAATGAAAGAAAAAGACAATGGTCATTGGGTTATCTCAGGAGATGGGGGAAGCCCCTGGTCAGTGCTTGCATTCACGAGGGTCTGAAATGTGGACTTTTGACATTATCGTCAAATGATATGTTTGTCAGACTTCGGGCACAGAAAAACAGCAATAGGACTGAAGTGACATTGTGTTTCTCGTCTGTTTTGTCCCTCCAAATAGTCCAGGCTTTTTCACTGTATTGTCTTATATTGACAGTACAAATAAGCATATTGAGTATGGAGATATATTGAATATTTTCACAAATACCTAAGCTTTCCTGGATCTTTCTTGATTTTTCTACTGTGGAAATTTTCAAACCTGCAGAAAATTAGAGCAGCTAATATCTACAGATATACACCTTTGCCTGGCTGTCATCCTTGTTGCTACTTTACAATAGTAGCTTCACAAATTGTTTCTTTTTTTCCTCAAATATTTCAAGTTCTGACATAAAATTTGTACCCCTAATTCTCTCAGCTTGTGTCCCTAAAGCAACAGGGGGCGGGGGTTTTTAAACAATCACAATGTTCCCCTAACACACCCCATACAGCTGGTTTACTTGAAGCAGGATTCAAAGAAGGTTGAAACTTGTGGCTGATCCACATCCTTGGTCCTTTTAGAACCTAAAGTATCTCTCTCTCCCTCCCCACCTGTTTGGCTTTGTTCCCCCATAACATTACTTTTTTGAAGTTGTCCTGTTCAATATTCTCTCTTAAGGAAGATTTCACACTAAACTTGTGTTTCAGACATCATACACAGGACAGAGACATCAGTGTCTCTTAAATTATCATTTGACCAATATGATTGCTTTGCATTGCTGTTTAGGCTTCTCTCCCTGTTTTGGGGGAGGGGGTCTATTAAATACTGTAATTTTTTTTAAAAGATTTATTTATGTATACTATAATACAGGAACTAGAATATATCCCAGAGCTGGGGGATGGTGAGAGGATTCACCAGAGACAGAGTGGGGAGCAGAACAGGCAGATCAACTAAAATACGCTGCTGAGGGGAGCAGTAGGTGAGGTAGGAGAGGTCTGCTGTGTCATGTGTGTCACTTGCCTAGCTTGGGATCGAACTCGTGCTGCAGTGGCTGCGGATGCTTCACAGTGTGATGCTTAACCCCTTGCACTACTAGGGAGGCCCCAAATGCTGTAATTTTTAACTGCATACAGTTAGTATAGCACGCATTTTTAATATATTACACAGTTGAGTTGAAATACTATTTTTTCCTTTTTTCTCTACATGACAATGGAGAACGTACATAGAGACTGTATATATAGTCTCTACATATAGAATATATATTCTGTGTGTGTGTATGTGTGTGTGTGTGTGTGTGTGTGTGTGTGTGGAGAGAGAGAGAGAATAAATTTCAAAAACACGGACCTCCCTGGTGGCGCAGTGGGTTGAGCTCCACACTGTGAAGCATCCACAATACAGCGGTGCGAGTTCGATCCCTGGCTGGGGAGGGGACCCATATGGCCCTGCAGACCTCTCCTGCCTCGCCTGCTGCTCCCCTCAGCAGTGTGTTTCAGTTGATCTGCCTGTTCTGCTCCCTGCTCTACCTCTGATGGATCCTCTCACCTGCCGCAACTCTGGCTTGTACCCCAGCTCATGTATGCATAAAAATAAAAAATTAAAAAAAAAAAAACTTAAAAAAATTTCAAAAACACAACAGTGCCCTTCACTCTGCAGTCACTGATTATGAGCTGAGTGCTCATCCTAATGTAGGGGTTCTTGTTCCTTCCATGCATCACTAGAGACCCCACCCCCTAAATGGCTATCCATTCCCCGGCAAGTAAGGTGGGCACCCTGTGTCCAGAGCCGGCTGCCCTTGCCCTGTCACTCTCAGTGTGACCTCATGTCCACGCCACCAGGCTGTTTCCGCTGGCTCTCCTATCCGCACCGGCACCTTCTAATTCTTTCACAGTCACTTCCTGCAGGTTAAGCTGAATTATTTAGTCAGCAGTTCATGCCTCTTTTTTCACCTTGTCACCTTAATTTCATGCAACCTTTTCTGGAATGGTGGGGTTTTCCTCCTGTTGCACAAAGCCCCCCCACCTGCCAGCAGTGTAGGTTCTACTCCGTGTTGCCTGGAAGGTGCTTTGATTTGGAGACATCTCTTGAGTTGCCCGAAGTGAGGAGCTACATAAGCGGTGCTTGCATGATGCTACTAAGTGTTAGGTGGTTTGTTATAAAGGAAAGGGCTGAGTACTGAAAATGTTAAATCCATCACTAACATTTAAAACCCAGGCACGCTTTCATAAGAATTCAGATGGCTGGTTACTTTAAGAAAGGGAACCGTCCTAGCCACTGGGGCTGCTTTTGCATGCACTGACTGCAGGTAACCTCTGGGGCAAGGATAGGCTTGCCCCCCTGGCCAGGGCCAGGCTTCCTAGTTGCTGCTCCCACCTCTCATATTGCAGAAGCCCTTGGAGGATCATGGAAAGTCACCCCACAAAGTGTAACCAGCACTGGAGCAGCAAAAACAGTTCTTTTCTTTGAATGTTCTAGAAGGTGGAAGAGATAGTAGTCAAGTGGACAGATATCACTCATTCAACAAACAACGATGGAGCCCAGCCACATGCTAGACAGGAGATAGAGAGAGAATGAAGCCTCGTCCCTAATCTCAGGGTGCTCATGTGGGGGGGTGAGGAAGGGAGATAGACAATAAACAAAACAATCTGAGTAAAACATATAATCTGTTAGATAGCAGTGAGCGTGAAGGAGGAAAAATGGAGAGGGGAACCCAGGGCCAAGGGATAGGGGTTGACCTTGTATATCCAAGGGTCAGCAAAGGTCATGAGAAGGTGATTTGAAGGAACAGCAGAAAAGAGGAGGGAGCAAGTCATCTAAGTATCTGTGGGAAAGTGGCGCTGGCTGAGGGAACAGCCAGCACAAAGGCCCAGCCAGATGGCCCAGGGTGCTCCTAGCGTGAGGAGGCTGGTATGGCTGTGGGGACAGATGTGTTCTGGGATCTTGTGGGGATCCTGTGCCTCTAGACTTGAGCAGACACAGGACAAGCATTTTCACAGCCTCCCTCCCACCCCACCCCCACCTGTTCTGTGTAGAACATGGGGGTGGGGGGATAGTGCACAGAAGGAGGTACCCAGAGAGCCCTGGGAAGCCAGCCTTGAACCCAGATTTGCAGGAGGGGAGCAGTAGAGATGGAAAGAATGTGCAGACTGCACACATAGCAAAGTGGAGGTGGATAGGGGATTGGCTGGGGCAGCAAAGAAAGGCAGGAGTCAAGTGAGTGCCCTGGTTTTTGCCCAGTGGCAGGATGGAGTTGCCTGGAGCCAGAACCCTGCTCTGGCTTAGGTTTAAGGAAGGTGAGTTGAGTGTTGAGCTTGTTACCTTTGAGAGCCTGCTACATATGAGCCTGGCCCATTTAAAAACCTCTGTAGGGACCTCCCTTATGGCGCAGTGGGTTGAGCAATACACTGTGAGGTAAACCGCAGCCACTGCAGCACGAGTTCGATCCCTGCTGCCAGCCAGGGAGGTGATCCACGTGACACAGCAGACCTCTCCTGCCTCACCTGCTATTCCCCTCAGCAGTGTACTTCAGTTGATCTGCCAGTTCTGCTCCCCACTCTGGCTCTAGTGGATCTTCTCATCCCCCACAGCTCTGGCCTGTACCCCAGCTCTTATATGCATAAATAAATAAATCTTAAAAACCTCTTTAGTTGTGTGTGACTGTCCAGAAGGCGTGGCTGTTTGAGCCTGGAGTTGGAAAAACAAGCATGGATGTTGCTAGTGGACAGTGGGTGCTACAGCCAAAGAGGCTGACAAGACCTTTACACAATTACCACTCTTTGTTCAGCCCACTGCATGACCATGCGAGTAGTCTGGTCCATCAACACTAGTAAAACCACATACATAAGCATTTAGACCTAACTGCTTTGTGGGTCTTCATTTTCCTGAAGTTTCCATGTGCATGTACATACAATAAATATAATATGTATGCTTTTCTCCTATTAATCTGTCTTAAGTCAACTTAATTCTCAGGTTCAGCAAGAGATCCAAAGAGTGTAGGGGAGACAAAATTATCCTGCTCAAATAACAGCCAGATTTTATTTTCTTTAAACTGAAATATGACCATCGTCTTCCGTGCTTTGCACACAGATGCTGTTCCATCCCAAGGAGGGTCGTAGGCAGCGATGGAGGGTCCTCTCCACTGCCAGCCTGAGTCTTCCAGGTAGGCACAGCAGGAGGATCTCGGGGAAGGGAGTCGACCAGGAGGGGAAGTGGGGGCAGAGCTGATGGACTAACTCCGGGAAAGGAGTTTGCCACGCCCGGCCCTCCCTTCTCTCCCCTTCTCTTTCCCTTCCCCTCTCCTCCTTTCCCCCTCCCCTCTCCCCTTTCCTTCTTTTTTTAAAAGATTTACTTATTTATGCATACAAGCACTGGGATATAGGCCAGAGGCGTGGAGGGGGTGGTGGTGAGAGGATTCACCAGAGATTGAGTGGGGGAGGGGAGCAGCAGGTCGAGGCAGGAGGTCGAGGCAGGAGGTCTGCCACACCATGTGGGCAGGGATCGAACTCGTGCTGCAGTGGTTGCAGTTTGCCTCATAGTGCATTGCTTAATCCATTGTGCCACGAGGGAAGCCCTCCTTTCCTTCTTTCCAACTACAACCCTGCTGTTCTCCTGGGTCTTCACACCATCACCCTCCACCCAGTTCTTTTTAGAGACAGAGCGGGGAGCAGAACAGGCAGATTGACTGAAATATACTGCTGAGGAGAGCAGCAGGTGAGACAGGAGAGGTCTGCTGCTCCTGACTGGGGATCGAACTTGTGCTGCAGTGGCTTTGGAAGGCCCACAGTGCAGGGCCTGACTCCCTGAGCCTCCTTGAGCCACCAGGGAGGCCCCTCCACCATTCTTTTCCATGGCCAATCCAGAATCCCAGCTGAGCCTCTCTAGTTACAATTCAAGAACAAGTAAACAACTAAAGCTCTATGGATTGAGCTTGTCCTGGAAGTGTTCTCTATACGTGGACTTACAGACATAAATTACTACATATCCACTGCGGGTGAGCCACGTGTATACACACATATCCTCAAAACAACCATAAAAGTGACACTGCTGTTAGCCTATTAGCACCATTTTGCAAATGAAAAAGAGAGTACAGAGAGGTTAAGGCCCATGGTCAAGGGTGAGGTGGAGGAGGCCTGGGTTTGGACCCAAACAATCACATCTGAATTCTCCCTGCTTTACCACTGTGTAATACATTGAAAGACTTATAAACAGGTAAGGGGTGTCACTGGAAAGCATTTCTTTTTAAACGAAATGTACATCTGACACAGAACATTTATGCACATGGAAATAAGTCACCGAATATTCTGAGCTCGTATTTTCTTAATACTAAAATATTGCATCAACAAAATATCAGTCTAGGCATTCTTAAAAATAGCACCATAGACAAGGAAATGAAAATCTCCTGCTGTGGCTTTGCATTGAGTAATCAGGATCCCCAAGACACTTTAAAAGGGAAGGAGAGTGGCTATTTGAGTCAGTGTGGTCCTAGTGGCGGCAGAGTGTGTTGAGTGAAGGATGGGAATTCCACACAAGCCTTTTCAGCCCACTAGCCAAGAAAAGGGAGTCCTTAGCTTGCTATTTTATATTTGACCATGTCCTCCTGTTAATAAACTTGCAGAGCTCCTATTGGACAAGCTCCTGGCTGTGCAGTAAAAAAACATTGTTCCTGGCACATATTTAAATTTCAAATGCACGCCTAATAAACCCGAGTGAGCTGCTGGTTGAATAGTCTGCATAACTCATGAGGTTATTCCATTTCGCTCTGGTGCTTTGGAGTTCTGGCATTGGCTTGATCCACCACCCTTAGCCACCAAGTCTGTCTTTCTCTTTGCAATCTGCTAGTGGCAATTAGCCTAAAAGATACACCTTTGTGCTCTGGTTTGGCTTGGTGATGGAGATACAATGCTGCTAATGTGTAATACTCTTTCTTTTTTAGCAAGTCTTATTGATTTCTACTTTCCATTCTTATTAATGTCCAGCAGCCCAAATTTTAAAGGGTCAAATTTCAAAAAAACTCTACAACCTCTCCTTGGGAAGTACTCCCCCCACACACTCATATTTCTGGAAACACATGCAAATTATTGGGCCCCTGATCCATATGCATGGCTTGGTTCATGTGCACTTCCTGGGGTCCCAGGGACTTCTCTGCAGCCCTGAAAGCTAAGACAACCGAAAGGGGCATTTCTCAAGGTTACTATGAAGCTTCTCTAGAACAGTAAAAGGGAACAAAAATCCAAATCACCTCTTCTGAATACAATCATCTCTCCCTTCCGTTTGGCACTACTGAAACTTGACATTTGAAGATTTGTCTAACCCCAAAGCTTTTCTCCTGCTCTCTGGAAATTCTAAGTGTAGTCATTTCACTGGTGATTGTTAACGACAGCAATAGAAATTTTCAAGCAGAGGGTTATTCTGACTTTTGAATTTATCTACGTGTCTTATTTTGCAGTTATTTTAACTTGACAGAAAGATCACAAAGATATACTGAGTTCACACAGTTCTCACCCAACTTCTCCAGATTTTTCCTTTTACATGCCATGGTACCGTTGTCAGAATGGAGAAATGAAGTTCAATAATGCCGTCACTAAACTCCAGGCCTCATTATGACTTCAGTCTCGGTTCGCTTCCACCACCCACTCTGGAGCCATGTCACATCTTTAGAGAGTTATTTCAAGTCTTGTTTTCATCGTGTTGACCTGTTTGCAATGTCCATTTTTGGTTTTGTTTGTCCACTCATTTTTAAAAAAAAACAAAAAGATTGATTTATTTACACACACAATTGCTGGGGCACAGGCCAGAGTCCAGGGAGGTGAGAGAATCCACCCGACAGAGCAGGGGGCAGAACAGGCAGATGGACCGAAACACACTGCTGAGGGGAGCAGCGGGCCAGGCAGGAGAGGTCTGCTGCGCCATGTGGGTCACCTCCCCGGGCGGCAGAGGGATCGAACTCGTGCTGCAGTGGCCGAGGTTTGCTTCCTAGTGCGTTGCTTAACCCACTGCGCCACCAGGGAGGCCCTGTCCACTCAATTTTTTTAAAAAATCATGAAAGAGTAGATCTTCTGAATGGAACCCTAGAGTTTCTTTACTTCGGTGTTTCCTAAAGGGTGGAACAGACAGGCTGGTGGGGTGTGTGAGATAGTGTTCATTGATACGCTGATGAGCTTTGTTTATTTAAATAGTGATGTCAATTTTTTAATGGCTTTTAGAAACGTATAACTCAAGCCAATAGACCTTTCTACAGACACTATTTCCAAGGATGAGACTAAAATGGTAAAAACTGACTCAGCAAAAAGACTATATTGATGAAATATTTAATGATTGCACTAGTGATTATAGATACGTTAAATACTCAAAGGGGCTGAGATTTGGAAATCCTTCCTTCCTTCCTTATGCACATGAAAAAACTGAAGTCCAGGAGGCAATGGCTGTGCCTTCCACCTGCTGTAGGCCACATCTACCTTGATAATTCCCCGGGTGACCCCATCCCCGGGAAGGTGGGTTTTCCACATACCCAGGGGACCCAAAGGTCCTGTGCATCCTGGCAGGTGACAGGTACAGGTATGGGCTGGAGATGGTTTGGCCCCTGAGGTGTGACAGCAGATCTGCCAGGGACTTCTAGAAAGTTCTCCACTTTACAAAGATGTCCATCCATCAGTAATGGAGAGGATCAAAAAGCCAGGAGAAGCATGGAAAAGGGCTAGCGGCCAGAAAGAAAGGTGCAGTCAAGCCTCACTTAACGACAGGAGATGTTCTGAGAAATACATCTTTAGGTGATTTCATCATTGTGAGAGTGTCAGAGAGTGTAATTACACAAACCTGGGTGCAACAGCCTCCCTATACCCAGATTGTATGGGGATCACTGTCACATCTGTGCTCTGTTGACCAAAACAGTTATAATCAGCATGTATAATTCTGCACCCCACAGCAGAGGGCTCACCACATCAAATTGCTATAGGGGGAAGCTAGGAAAAGATCCTAATGCCCCTATCTCTATGGCTAGTTTTCCACTCTCCAGCTAGGCAAATGCAGGGGTTGCAAACACAGATCTAGGTCTACCAACATTTAAAAATCTAAGTGTCTAGGGCCCCGCTGGTGGCCTAGGGTTAACTCTCAGTGGTATCACTGCCATGGCCTGAGTTTGATCCCCAGCCAGGAAACTAACCCACACAGGGCACAGCAGACCTCTCCTGTTTCACCTACTGTTCCCCTCAGCAGTGGTCTCTGGTGCATCCTCTCACCCCACCCCCACACCTCGGGGCCACACCCACATAAATAAAAGTCAAATCTAAAACATGTAAAAATAGTAAGTAAAAACAAAAATCTAAGTGTGTTACATAATAAAGACTTAAGTTCAATTAAAAAATAAATCTCTAAAATTTCAAAGCAAAATGAAAAAAGATAAACTTAACTGTATATCAACTTGGGAATATAAAGTGTTCCAAAGAGAGGAAAGATTTCATAATAATTCACCGTACATCCTTGGTGGTGGGTACGTGTCCTATGAACAAAAAAAACTACATAAATAACCCTTGAAAACTGATTTCCAGGGATCATTTGGGTGGCGATCAGCTTGATACTGTCATTCTTAGGTGGTGATGAATGGGTAAAGATGTCTCCTAGGTAAAATGATTACCTTTAAAAAAACCTTTTCCACATTAAGTCTTTTTGAGAAGACATGTGCTGTACTTCTAATAGAATACTAGTTTAAATATGACTGTACATGAAAGTTTGTGTGCCAGTTACTCTAATAACTAAAATGATCAAAAAATTTAATAAAATAAAATAAAAATGTCTTTTAAACTTTTGCTGAAAACTAAGCTGTATTAATTTCATTAAATGTTGGACAAAGCAAGGACCCTTAATAAAAATCACACATAATCTTATCATGCAGAGCTAACCGATACTAACTCGGTAGACCTTAACTCAGTATCCTCTTCACAACTATAATAGGTACTCCTTTTACAAAATGACCTTATTGTGAATCTAGGTTCAGTGATCAATTTTTTGACGTTTGCATTATTGCATGAAGTGCATTTCCCATCCCTCATATTTTCATGCCCCCATTAGATTATAAATTGCACCAGTGTTCCCCCAACATTATTCATACCCCCCAGCCTCAAATGTGTTATATGCGTAACACATGCACAATCAGTATGTCAATCTTATCATTTTAAGCAACTCACATATTTTTTCTCAACTTAACCTTATGACTTGTTGAAACGATAGACTTGAACTAGTTATAGGCTCCTCGTGTGAGTGTAAGTACAACTGCAGCTCAAGTGCTCCCCAGTGTGCGGTAGTGAATCGTTCGTGTGCCAGCATCCTGCTCCAAGGCTGCATACATTTTAGATTTTTCGTGTACCTGTGGATACGTTCTGGGACTTTGATTTACACTTTGATTTGCTCTTGGAGGACTGTACAGACACCCCATGATCAGGGCCAGGAACAGTTCCGTCTTGCCCAGTTGCCTTCTGGAGCTCCCTCACTGCTCCCCTCTGCACAGCCTGAGCTCTCCTACTGTGGCCGGCCAGGTCCCTTCCTAGTTTTCTCTTTGATGATTGATTAACTGGCTTCCTTTCAGTATTGTTATTTTGAAGCCCTCTGGGAAAGCCTCAAATTGTAATCCATCTGGGGTTTCTAAGTACTTACATAAATAGCCAGACAGAGGTAACTTATTCTTTTATTTCTTCTGTTCTCATTCTCAGCCTCCCCCAAGATCTGATGCATTCAGAAGTCATGGTTTCCGCTGTTTCAGAGCACAGTTAAAGACAACAAGGGTGTAACCGCCACAAAGATGGGGCACCTTGAACCGCATACACCATAAACAGGTTTTATGGTGACTTTGTCTTGGGTGTTGGCTCTTCCACTCAGCCAGTCCTCCTCTTTTCTGGGGTGGTGATCCAGCTCTTGCCTAACTACTCCCCAGCACAGCTGCCACCTGTCACGGGCCTGTGTCTGTGAGAGACATCACTAATCAATCTCTGCACTCTTCAACTGATGCTTCCCAGCCCAGCACTCCAGGCAGTTGGGGGAGTCAGCACATCACAAGAAACCTTTGCTATCCCAGCTCAATCATATGTTGAGGATGCAAATAACATCTCTAGCCCACCAGTCTTTAATTCTCACAGCTGAGTCCACTTAGCCGTCTCGTGGACCCACTCCAGTCTACACCTGGGGCAGGGCGAGCTCGTGACTGTGAAGAGGGTAACACGAAGTTCACCTCTGGAGTGAAGGAAGTGCTCTGGATCCTGACTGTAGCAGTGATTACACGAACATGTGTTAAAACACATCAAACTGCACAGAAAGAAAAGCCAATTAAAAAAAATAACCAATGTGAGAATGGGTGCTGTGATTACCAGGGCGACTCTGAATTCACTCCACTTTAGAGACTGGGCACTGGGGCCAGCCCACACGTCTGGGGAGGGTGTTTGGTTCCACACCCTATAGGGAGGAGAGTCCAGGAATGTAGACCCATTTTAAAAGCCCACCCCACCCTACCTCATTTTATTTGCCCTTAGGGCAGCACCCCTCCCTGACCGGATGAGCTTATTTCTGAGTGTGCTGGGCATCCTGTCCTGTCCACGCCAGCTACTGGAGCAGGTGGGTGTCTGCCTGCTCACTTCCCGGTATCCTTTGTTGGGACCATGCCTGACACATAGTAGGTGCTCAGTAGATATTTCTCTAGTCAATTGCCATGGTAATGCCTGTTTGATTTGGAAGCAATCAGACTGCTGGGAATCCAAAGAAACTGCATGAGAAGAAAAACAGTGGCTAATGGAGGAGACTCGAGAGGCTTAATGAAGACAAGCTCTGTGGGAGCAGGTCCTCAAAGCTAAAGAACAGCCAATAGGGTTGCTTTCCCAGGGGGCTTTAGCAACAACAAATCAGCTGCCTAGGAGAATGGGGGCTGGCTAATTGAGGTGTGCCTGGGCATCCACCTCCTGGAATTATTCCTCCTCCATTGTGCCAGTGAGAGAATGGCCTTCCCAAGTGGGTTGCTTGTCCTGAAGAGGAAGGAGTGGATCTTATTTTATTTTTATTTTTTGCTGTCCTACACATATTACAGTCTATTTAAAACTTGGTGGCTACCGAATGAGAGACACCAGCACAGTGGAACAATAAGAGCTGTTGTTTATTGGGGGTGTGCGGGGAGCCAGGTACTGTGTTAAACATTTGCTGTGTATTATCGCTTAATACACACACACACATAAAAATTGTGTTTATTTTATGATGAGGACACTGAGATCCAGAGAGATAAAGAACAATGATTTGACACGTGGTGGAGCTCAGTAAATACGTGTAGAATGACTGGGTTCTGGCATCGGGTTACCCCTGCCCATGCGCACTCGCAGTCACACATGCTGTGGGTGCCTATGTCCGTGGAGTATGGCATTTACACGTAAATAAATGCGTCCTCTGACCCTAGGTTGCCAGTTCTCAGACACCACATCCAGACAAAAGCAGAGCAAAGGCACATCATCTAGAGACCCTGAAACGGAGAGACATGGAGTCCGTCAGATGTCGAGGTACCTCCTCTTGGGGTTGGGTAAATCTGTCTTGCTATATTTACCTTGGGTAGCTGAGGCACCATTTTTGGAAACGTTTTAAGGGATAAGGACGTGCATGTCTGCGTGCCTCCAGAAGATGGCAAGCAGGGGAAAAGTACAATAGATTGCTCTTGTCTCCCCAGCGAGCCTTTTCTTCCCTGGACACTCTGCTTCCTTTGGGGAACTTCCACTGAACTCCATAAAGAATGGGAGGCTGCCAATGAAGACACTCCTTATGGAGTACCCACCCACTCATCTAATGATCAGCCAATCAGAGAACACTGTTCCACTTTCCTAGCGCAACACTGCCTACCTGGGTGGTTAAGAAATGAACGCGCGGTTACACTGAGCCAATCAGAGCAGTGCCTGTGACTAACGATTGTATGGAGGACGCACCTAACTTAAGGTGTAAGGAAAAGCCCAACCAATCGCCTTTAAATCCACGCCATCCTCTCCTCCACCTCGGCCCCAGTAGAATAGTCTGCTTACTGAAGGCAAAGGGAGATTTCCATCCTTCTCCTTAACGCCATCCTGGCAGCACTGATTCACGTGAATGAAGGAGCTGGAGGGCTGGCAATTGAAAGGGAAAAGCAAGCACTGGTTTCCTTTATGTTTGGAATATGCTTTTCTTTTTTAAGATTTATTTAATTTATGCGTACAACCACTGGGGTACAGGCCAGAGGTGCGGGGGGTGAGAGTATTCACCAGCGACAGTGGGGAACAGAACAGGCAGACCGACTGAAACACACTGCTGAGGGGAGCAGCGGGCGAGGCAGGAGAGGTCTGCCTGCGCCATGTGGGTCACCCCCACCCCCATCCCAGCAGCGGCAGGGGCCGAACTCGTGCTGCAGTGGCTGTGGTTTGCTTCATAGTATGTTGCTTAACCCACTGCGCCACCAGGGAGGCCCCCTGAAATATTCTTTAATGTAAACAAAACTGATTGCTTACTGCTACCAACAAAGACACTAAGGGGACACACTTTCTAGGATTTTTCCACTCACTAGCAGAAAATAGTGTTCCACTCTCTCAAATCTTTAGTCATAAATATTATCTTCTAAGCCTGTATATGGAGAGCGCGTGGTAGCCTGTGGCCCCAGAAGCCGGGCCTCAACCTGGCAGCTGCCTCCTACTCCTTGGGTACTGGAGTTCTGATCAGACCTTCAACAAATCCATTCACTTTCGTGCCCATTACATGTTTGCGTAGCTTGAAGTGATTTGAACTTCCAGAATTTGTAATTTCTTTTTTTTTAATTTCAGGTAAATTCTGTTCATTTAAAAATTCAAGTATTATATAATTATATCCTGTGAAAAAGGGAGAGCATATATATCCCAGAGAAAAGCACTGTCACTAATTTGCTGTGTTTCCAATCACAAATTTTCATGTCTAAATGAATACAGTGTTAACTCTTAAGGGAATCATACTCATCACACGGTTTTTCAACTAGTGTTTTTCTTTAAGCAGTACATTCTAGATTGTGTATTGTCCACTGTGCTACCATGGGTCTTGTGTATTTACATTTTAATTAATTAACTAATTTAACACAATTAAAGCTTCAGTTCTTGCCACATTTCAAGTACTATCTACTGGTGGCTACTGGTCCAGATAACGTTCTATGTCCACGTAAATTTTCAACTTCATCCTTTTTCATTTATTTATTTTTTAAAGATTTATTTATTTATGCATACAAGAGCTGGGGTACAGGCCAGAGTCACAGGAGGTGAGAGGATTCACCAGAGTGGGGAGCAGGACAGGCAGACCGACGGAAACACACTGCTGAGGGCAGCAGCAGGTGAGGCAGGAGAGGTCTGCTGCGCCAAGTGGGTCCCCTCCCTAGTCAGTAGCAGGGATCGAACTCGTGCTGCAGTGGCTGCAGTTTGCTTCATAGTGCGTTGCTTAACCCACTGCACCACCAGGGAGGCCCTTCATCCTTTTTTAAAAAAAGATTTATTTATTTATGCATACAAGAACTGGGGTACAGGACTGAGGTACGGTGGGCAGCAAGGGTGAGGGGTGGGGGTGAGAGGATTCACCAGAGACAGAATGGGGAGCAGAACAGGCAGATTAACTGCTGAGGGGAGTAGCAGGCGAGGCATGAGAGGTCTGCTGCACCATGTGGGTCCCCTCCCTGACTGGGGATCGAACTCGTGCTGATATGCTGTAGATGTTTTACAGTGTAGCGCTCAACCTGCTATACCACCAGGAAGGCCCCTCATCTTTTTTTTAAAACTGTCTCATCATTTTTGTGTGTATGGGTGAACCACAATATATTTAATTATTTCTTCTATTAATATTGAGTTTGTTTCCAATTCTTCACAGTTGCAAACCATGTTGCAAAGCGCATTCTAATACAGAACACTTGGTTCACCTGTTCCAAGATGCAGAATGTAGTCCCAAAAGTCAGAAGGCCTAGTCAATAGCTTTGTCCCTTGAGTACATTATGCTAAATAAGTCTAACAGAAAAAGACATATACCATATGATCTCATTTACATGTAGATACAAAGAACAGATCAGTGGTTGCCAGATTGGTGGGGGAGGGGCAGGAAGAGGTCCAAAAGTACAGACTTCCATTTATAACATAAATCCTGGGTTAGAATACACAGCATCGCAACTCTAATGAATAATATTGTGGTTCATATTTGAAAACTGCTAAAAAAAAAAAAAGGACATTCTACAAAATACCTAGCCAGTGATTCTCAAAAGTACCCAGTTTTCAGGTCAAGAAGACTGAAAACTGTTATAGGCTGGAAGATGTTAAAGATAAATAACCAAGCAAGGTGTGGTCATGCAAAGGATCACAGGGTGGAAAACAGTACTGCAGAGACTGATGACATGCCAGCAAAGTCTTAATTAATGTTCTGCCAATATTAATTTCCTGTTCTGATCACTTCACTCTAAGTATATAAAATATAATCATTACCAGAAGTGAGATGAAGCTATAAAAGAACTCATTGTATTATTTTTGTAACTTGCTATTAGTTTACATTTCATACTAGGTGAATTTTTTTTAAGATTTATGTATGTATGTATAGAAGAACTGGGGTGTAGGTCAGAGGTGGGGAGGGTAGAGTGAGAGGATTCACCAGAACAGAGTGGGGAGCAGAACAGGTGGATTTACCAAAATCTACTTCAGGGGCCTCCCAGGTGGTGCAGCAGGTTAAGAGCTGAACTGTGAAGCATCTACAGCACAGCAGCATGAGTTCGATTCCCCCTCCAGGGAGGGGACCCACATGGCACAGCAGACCTCTCCTGCTTTGCCTGTTTCTCCCCTTAGCAGTGTATTTCAGTTGATCTGCCTGTTCTGCTCCCCACTGTCTCTGGTAAATCCTCTCACCTCCTGCAACTCTGGCCTGTACACCGTTCTTGTGTGCATAATAAATAAATCTTTTTTAAAAATTCCATTTCAAAGGGGAAAAGCAGGGGAGAAGAGAGGTTTACTGCACCCTATGTAGGCTACCTCCACGGCTGGGGATAGAACTCAGGACACAGCAGTGATAGCATGACAGTACTGAGACTTAACCCCTACACCCCCAGGGAGGCCCTCCTAGATGAATTTTCTAAAAATTAAACGCTGGTTACCTTAAAGAAAAAAAAAAAAAACTTTAAGAAGAAAAAATTAAACACTGGCTTTCCTTATTAGCAAATTATATTAGGAGAAATAGCTATATAACTTTAATAGCCCTGGTTCATATGTGGAGACATAGAATTTTGAGTTATCAAGATAAACTGTTAGGAAAAAATTACATGATTAGATGCCTGCCAAGAGAATAAGATTGAGGAACTCACTAAGATTCAGTGGGTAACAGGGAGAAAAAGAATGATGTTTGTCAGATACTTACTATGTAGACCAGATGCAATGGAACATCTTCAAAATGTTGAAACTGTCAACCTAAACTTCAATACCCAGTGAAAATACCTTTCAAAAATGAAAGCAAAATCAAGATCTTTTCAAACAGAAGTGAAGAATTTTGCCACCAGCAGAACACTCCACAAGAAACACTGAAGAGATGTCTTTAAACAGAAGGAAATGGAAACTCAGATTTAACAAAGGAGTGGAGAATGTCCAAAGTGGCAAACGTAAAGAACTTCTTTTGCTGTTTCTGGGGCCCACCCTGGTGGCGCAGTGGGTTAAACAACACACTATGAAGCAAAACCGCAGCCACTGCAGCATGAGTTCGATACCTGCTGCCAGCCAGGATGGGGACCCACATGGCGCAGCAGACCTCTCCTGCCTCGCCTGCTGCTCCCTTCAGCAGTGTGTTTCTGTCAATCTGCCTATTCTGCATCCTGCTCTGTTTGGTGGATTCTCTCACCACCCCCACACCTCTGGCCTGTACCCCAGCTCTTGCATGCATAAATAAATAAATCTTTAAAAAAAAAAAAAGAACTTCTTTTGCTGTTTCTAATGCCGTTCAACAATAATTACAATATAGTAATTACAATAGAGTACAAAGCAATAATTACAGTACAGTGTGGAAAGGGGGAATGAAAAAATTTTACAGTGGAGAAGCCTAACAAGTGCTACGTGAGCCAGGCACTACAAGTTAACATCCATCAACAGTGTTAAGTTACAGATGTCAAATTACATATAATATTATAAACCAATGTTATGTCAATAAAAATTAAAAGTTAAAATATGTAAATCACACAGGAAGAAAATTAATAAAAAGTATATAAGCCTATATAAAGAACAAATAAAAAATTAAAAATAGGAACAGACAAAAAAACAGTGATAAGTTGGTAATAAATGTCTTTACCATGATGTGATGAGAATGGTTTTACCTCCATGGTCTTCCTCATATGAACATGAAACATTAGACAAATTGATATTGAGACCGCCCTGGTGGTGCAGCACAGTGTCGCATTGTGAAGCATCTGTGGCATAGCTGCCTGAATTCAATCCCCAGCCAGGGAGGGGACCCTCATGGTGTGGCAGACCTCTCCTGCCTTGCCCACTGCTCCCCTCAGCAGTGTGTTTCAGTCAGTCTGCCTGTTCTGCTCCCCACTGTCTCTGGTAAATCCTCTCACCTGTGACTCTGGCCTGTACCCCAGCTCTTATATGCATAAATAAATAAATCTTTAAAAAAAATTGATATTGAGGATGTTAGCATGTGACTAAATGATCCCAAACTCAAAGCATACATGCACTGAAAGGAATTCAGCCATCCACATGCACAGAGACAAAGAAAGCAGACTCCTAGTGTGGTAGAACTTTAGTGTGCATAGAGAGAAAGGGAAAGAAAGGATATTCCTACTAGTAGCTTCCTGGCAAAGCTGCCCTTGTGGGAAAAACCCAGCCAAACAGACATAAGGCAAGAAAACTTACCACAACTCAAAGGTGCCTTCTGTCAGAGAACCACAGAAGGGTTTAGGAAGGTCTTAGAGAGCTGGGCCAGAAGGAAATACTACATCAACATAACAGCTACCATTGTCAGCGTCCCCACATCTCTCAACCCCATGTCTGTTCCAAGTCTCCTATATGCCTCTCCATGTGTCTTCCCCAAGTGCCCCTAATCCCTGGTGCAAGTCAAAACTGGAGAACAAACCGGGCTGCCTGCCTTCAGTGACGTATAGTCAGCTCCACCGCTAGTTCTTAGTAGCAACCCCACTCAAGAAGTCTAGTTACGGGAATACTGGGATTCATTAATCTAAGGCAGCTGTATATAAGTGGGTTCAAGAAAATGGCACCTCAGCGTCACAGAATTGTATCTTTTTTTGTTATTTTCCAGATTCTACAATATATGTAATTTTTTTTTAATTATTTTTTTCCTTCTCCTTATTCATGTATATTTGACATCATTTGTAGTCCCCATGGAGTTCCCACCACCAGTTCACCAGTGCACCATCACCTCAGTCCCTTGTGCTCTTTCTGCTCTCAATCCACTCACTCTTCCTCCCCGTCTCACCACTCTCTGATTTGTCTTTCTCTCTTGGTTTTTGTTGTGCTGTGACTTGATTCTTGTTATTGTTGTTCTTTTCCTTGATCCCTTCTTTGGTTCCCTTATATTCCTCCTATAAGTGAAACCATCTGATATTTTTCTTTTGCCTTTTGACTTACTTCACTGAGCATAATCCCTTCTAGCTCTGTCCATGTTTCTACAAATGACTCTAGTTTGTCTTTTTTGATTGCTGAATGGTATTCCATTGTGTATATGTACCACATCTTCTTGATACAATCATCTATTTTTGGGCATTTGGGTTGTTTCCAAGTCTTACCAATTATAAATAGTGCTGCAATGAACTTAGGGGTGTGGGTATTCTTTTGAATCAGTGTTTTTGTATCCTTCGGATAGATCCCTAGGAAGGGGATTGCTGGGTCATACAGAATTGTATCTTTAATAAGGATATTCTACAAAATTCCTGCCAGTGTTCCTCAAAACTACCAGCTTCAAAAACAGGGAGAGTTTGAAAAACAATGACATGGAGAGGAGCCTAAGAACATAAGAAGGAAGTGAATGTCATGTGTATGGAGTCCTAGCACAGAAAAAAAACACTACGTAAAAACTAAAGAAATTTCTAAATGTGCACATTAGTTAATAATGTGTAAATATTGGCTCATTAATTGCATTACATGTGCCAAGCCAATGTAAAACATTAATAATAGAGGAGACTGGGTATGGCTATATAGCTATGGAACTTCACAATTTTTCTGTAAACACCTAAAATTTTGTTTTAAAAGATAATTGGCCACTCTGAATCTACCACTTAGAGCAAAAATAAACTATTTTAATATTTATAACATCAGAAGTAAAATAGCACAAAATGTATGTGAGGGGAAAACAGAAATATTATGCTACAAGGTTTTTACATTTTAGATGGAAGTGTTACAGCATTTGATGGTAGACTGTGATAAGTTAAATATACATTTTCTTTTTTATTGAAATATAGTTTCTATTCTGGTTTCCCTGATTGTTTACTCTTTTTGAAGTAACACTGGATTATAACATCATATAATTTTCAGTTGTGCACCACTGAGAATCAACAAAAGATGGATTATTATAAACCCCAGAGCACCACTAAAAAATAAGGAGATATAGCTAATAAGCCAACAGTAAAGATAAAACAATCCTAAAATTAAATCAGTCCAAAAGAAGTCAGGGGGAAAAAGAACAGGTAAGATGAAAGAATACAAAAAGCAAGATCCTGTATTTAATTTCAATCTTAACAAAAATTACTGTAAATGGAAATGACCTAAGCATTTCAATTAAAAAGTCAGAGATTGTCAGGCTGCTTGAAAAAGACAAGAACCAGCTTGTCTCCAAGCAACCCACTTTAAATACAGAGATAGAGGACCTCCCTGGTTGCAGAAGGGGTCTGTAAAGGTTTGAGTTTCCGTGGGCACCCCAACAGGTTAAAGTGTCAGTGCTATCAAGCTATCTGCAGGGACTGCAGCACAAATTCGATCCCAGGACAGGGAGGTGACCCACATGGCGCAGCAAACCTCTCCTGCCTCACTTGCTGCTCCCCTCAGCAGTGTATTTCAGTAGATCCGCCTGTTCTGCTCCCGCTCCATCGCTGGTGACTCCCCCACCCTGCACCTTTGACTTATATCTCAGCTCTTACCTGCATAAATAAAGTAATAGATTTAGAGATACGCAGAAATTTACAGTAGAAAATTAAGAAAGATACACCATCGTACACTTAATCAAGTAAAGTGTTGGTTAACCTAACTTCAAACAAAATAGACTTCAGGATAAGAAATATTCCCGTGGATAAAGTGAGGCATGGATAAAATGGGGAATTTCAAAATGAAACTAGGATCAATTCATCAGATGACATAACCCTCAATATATTTGTCCTTAATAACAATTATATTGGGCGGAAAAAGACACGCACATAGCATGGAACTCAAAATAAATAAAAACATGAAATCTGTTTGATTCTGCACTGGAGCAATATCTGTGAGATAAATTCCTATAAATTGAATTGTTGGGTCAAAGTACATATTGATTTAAAATGGGCTGATGCTGCCAAATTGCTCTCAAATCAGATTATACCAATTTTTACTTCTTCCACTTGGGAGATGGACAAGAAGAGAAATAACTGTTGTTAACAATAATGTCCCCAATAAGAATAGCAGTTGAGATTTTGGGTTTTTAGTGCCTACTGTGTGCTAAGCTATTCTCATTAAGTTTTCCCTCTAGCGAGGCTTTCTTCTCTCTCATTTTATGGAAAATTTCAAGGATAGAGGATTATAATCATGACTGTAGATGCAGAAAGGGCAGACACAAGTTAATGACTTTCACAAATCCTGGAAATCTTCGTTTATGTTTTTCATTTCTCCTGTTGGCTGCGTAGCTAAAAATGGAGAGCCACCCATTCATTTCCATACATAGCCTCTCTGGATTTCTTTGTTTTGC
This sequence comes from Galemys pyrenaicus, assembly GCA_019455555.1. Classification (NCBI taxonomy): domain Eukaryota; kingdom Metazoa; phylum Chordata; class Mammalia; order Eulipotyphla; family Talpidae; genus Galemys; species Galemys pyrenaicus. The sequence goes on from JAGFMF010011603.1 coordinate 1,066,961, forward strand.
TTTATTATGTTAGCTCCAGAGGCTGAAAGCTGCATTCCAATGAAGTTTTCTTAATGAACATTAAAATGCCCATTGCATATAGTTTCCCCACATTATGAACTAGTCTTCTTTTGATTGTTTCTCGACCATCTGGCCAGAATATAGTGACACACATACACACACTCACACACTCACACTGCTGTGCCCCTCCCTTTCAAAGATTTTCAACTACCTCCAAACCCCACCCTACCCCCACCCAGCTAAACATGTTTCCTTCTATTGTGAAAAGAAAATTCCATGAATGCAGAGGCTGAGACTCATGAATTTTTTTTCCTGCTCAAGGTGCTTACCTAAGATGAGCTCTGCAGTTGGAATGCAGAGGGGCATCAGGCGGAATCTCAATCTCTAGGTCGCATTAGAGAAGATAAGCAGCTATCAGATGGTTTGACTGATGGGCCGGTTAAGCATTTTACTTAGGAAACCACTTTCAATATTGCATTCAGAGGGGCTTAACAAGCTGGATCTGGCCTGGAAAAGTTGTCGCTGCCTCTTTTTTTTTTTTTTTTTTCCTATCAGCAGCAGCCAACCCAGGTTTTGATTTTACAAGTGAAAGGACTGAAAAATCTTCCTACTCTGCCTACTCTGTTCCCCACTGAAGTAATCCCCAAACCACCTGATATAATCCCTATTGTAATCAGAATCCTCTGTTTTCGAAAATGAGGGTGCAGGACAAAATCCGGTTATTTGGGGGGAGGGGAAGTTCCTTCCAAGATACAATCTTCCATTTCTAAAGTAAAATTCCACAGTGAATTGAGGATCACTGGCACTGCCCCCTAAAGTGAGAATTCTTGTGTTTGTAAAAAAAAAAAATGCACCTAAAGTTTACTAATCATGTTTCATCAAGTTCTTTCTGTTTGGTTTTGGTTTTGACTAAAGATGGTTCTTAGCATCTGAAAAAGTCCATTCACTGGACAAGTTGTAATATTCATGATCATCATAAAAATGACAAGGATTTTTTTAAAAACCAGAGCAACCAAGTCAGTGAGAAAGAGCTTAACAGGACTTTGGGATAGGGGGAGAGGATTTTGTGTCTGCAGTGGGTCAGGCAGGGAAACCCCGACTCCAATTCTAAAGCAAAGACAAAATCCCTTGAATCCTTTCAATACATCCATCTTCACTAGCCAAATTGTATTCTTTCTCCTCTCTGCACCCTGCCCCCTCCTGCATTTCCATAAACAATATGACTATCCGCTGAGCCCCTTGGTCAGCAAATAAAGGCAGAGGGCTAAGTAAATTTGCTTCCCAGCAATTATTTTTGTGAGGTCACGGAGTTAAGCATTAAAAGAATACTAGTGCGGATGGGGGATTCAGTAACTGTAGGGTTTGTGCCGCAAAACTGACAAAAGAACTCAGCCGTCTTTTACTTCCATACTCACAGAAATCATTGACCAAGATGTCTTTGTTCCCTAAATTCATCTAAGAGGAATCTTTCACATGAACGCCCCTGCATTACAGCTAATCCCCTCCTGGCCTCTGCTTCCCAGAGAAAGTCCATTTGGTCGTTTGGTCTGAGTCTACACCTGCAAATTATCGAGATAAGTATGATCAAGTGAAAGAAAATATAAAAAAAGAACAAGAGGGTGGAGGGAGAAAATGCCACCAAGCTCTGTAGCAGCAAGAACAGGATTTGGCAATCTTGCTTCTGGTACAGGGCAGCGAGTGGATGTTTTCAGATTTGGGGAGTCTTGGGGTTTCTGCATGGGGACCACCTAGCCTGTGTTGAAGGGCACCAACAGCCCTTCAGCAAAGACAGTCCACACTGAGTTCCGACAGAAATTTTTTCATGGACACTGACCAAGACTCAAATTTGTAGGATTCTCCTGTGTCATCAAAATGTTACTTTCTTTTGACTGTTTCTTGACTATCAAACAAGGTAAACACCATTCTTTGCTCATGGTGGATTTGGCCCAGCCTGGTTGCCTGCAGAGAATCTTGGTCTAGAACCACCTGGACTTGGAAACCCCTTTGGGTCTGAGGGACATTGGATTATACTAGACAGTTCTAGCTACCTTTGACAGGCAAGCGAGACACAGTTGGATAATGTTTTGTGGGGTTTTTTGGATAATGATTTTTGAATCTTAATAGTCTTTTAAAAATGGAACGCCAAATCAGCTTAATTAAAGTTGATGTCAGAAAGAAACTAGAAGAATGGGCAGGAAAGTGGGCAGAGAAAGGAAACCCCATAAACTGACTGGTTGCTATTGTGTAGAAATTAAGGATGATGGCAAAGAGTCTCAGGCCAAGGTATGGTCAGGAAGTGAAGAAATAAAAGAAACTGGCTGTAAACAAAATTTCTTGCCATCACCCAGAAAAGTTCTCCCATCAAACTCTAAGCAGCATAGCATCCTGGTCATACAGAAAAAATTGTCACTCAAGTGCCTTCCTACAAATCATGTTTCTCGACCTGGCATTATTTACATTTTGGGCCAGGCAATTCTTTTGGGGACTGTTCTGTGCGTTGTGTGTTGATGGGCAGCTTCCTAGGCCTGCCCTCACTAGATGCCACTGACATCCTCCAAGGTGACTATGGATATTGCCAAATGCCCCCTGGGGAACAAAATCATCTCCTGTTGAGAACCCTGTTCCACCTCAGCTGACCTTCCTGTCACCATGGAAATGTTCAGTACCTGCGCTGTCTGCAAACAGCCGCTTCTGGGTACTGAGTGGTTGAAATGCACTAGTGTGTCCAAGGAGCTGAATTTATTTTATTTAACTTTAATTACTACAGCCCCACCCTCACCCCACATCCCAGCCCCTGCTCCCTGGCCCTCCCGACGTAGGATCAGAGAAAAAGCACAGCTTTGTGTTCAGAGCAGAAACTTGAGTCAGGCCGGATTCTGCTTTTCTTTCATTTATTCAGTTAACACATTTTGACTGAGTACCTGTTCCATGCCTGGGGATACTGAGCTAAATAAGAGGCATGAAGTCTCTGTCCTTACAGAGCTTTCATTCTAGTGGTAAGGACAGATCAAAATATGAATTTAAATAAAGTAATTAAAAGTTATGAGCAGAGTGTTCTGCAGTAGAAAAAGAAAGACTTCAAGAGATCCTCCTTTAGATCAGCGAATCTGAAGCAATATTTAAATTAAAATGACCATGTGAATTGCTAGACACAGTCCACAATGCCTGGCCTAGAAAAATGCTTAATAAATGGGATTTGTCTATTCTGGACATTTCTTATAAAGGACTCATAGAGTATGGGGTCCTCTGTGACCAGCTCCTTTTTCTGAGCATGTTTTCAAGGTTTGTCCATGTTGTAGACTGAGGTTTGGGCTTGAGGTTTGTTTTTTTAAAATGGTTTCTCTCTATATATATATATTTTTTTTTTTTTTTTAATTTACCCTCGTAACAATTTTAAATGGACACTCCAATATTGCTAAATCTAGGCACATTGTCATTCAGCAGAAACTAGACCCAGTGAATAAGTAGCTCCCTGCTTTCTGTCCTCACAGTCTCTGGCAACTATCACTTTATTTCCTCTCTCTACAAATCTGATTGCTTTTTTTTTTCTTTTAATTCATTTGAGTGAAATTGTACAATATTTGTCTTTTGCTGACTGGTTTATTTCACTTAGGATAATTTCCTCTAGGTTCATCTACCTACAGCTCATGACAAGATATCCTTTTTTAAGGCTGAATAATATTCCCTTGAATGGATATACATTTTCTTTATCCATATTTGATGGACATTTAGGTTGCTTTCATATCTTTGCTATTTTGAATGTGGCAGTGATCATGGTTTGTAAATGTCTTTTCATGATTTTGTTTCTTGTTCATTCCATTGTCATGAAGGTGACCCTCTTAGTTTTCTTCTAGAAGTTTTACAGTTTGGGACCTTATGTTTAGATGTGTAATTCATTTTGAGTTAATTTTTATATAGCCTGTAACATAAGGGTCCATCTTCTTTTTTTTTTTTAATTTTTTTTATTAAAATATTTTAAAATTTACATATACTTGCCATTAATTGTAATCCCCATGTATTCCCCATCACCATCTCACCA
>JAGFMF010011603.1:1071049-1082627 GCA_019455555.1 Galemys pyrenaicus
TCCTTGACTCCTCATTTTTGGTTTCTGTGTCTTTATTGCTGTTATTGTTATTATTATTATTGTTCTTATTCCTTTCCTTGATCCTCATTTGGTTCCCTAAGGGTCCATCTTCTTTCTTTTGTATGTGGATATACAGATTTTACACCATTTGTTAAAAAGACTGTCCTTTGCCCACTGTGTTGTCTTACCACCTTTGTTGGAGATCATTTAGCCATATACATGGTCTTACTTCTGGACTCCCCATTCTGTTCCATTGGCCCATGCCATCCTTTTCATGACTGAATAATATTCCATTGTTTAGATAGACCACATTTTAGTTATCTATTCATCAGTAGATAGAAGTTGGGTGTTTTCCACTTTTTGACTATTAGGAATAATTCTTCTGTAAACACTTGCATGCAAGTTTTTGAGTAGACAAATGTCCTCAACCTGCCTTTACCTAATGGCTAACAATGTTGAACATCCTTTCATGGGCTTATTGACCATCATATGTCTTCTTTGGAGAAATTTCTAACCATTTTTAATTGGCTAGTGGTTTACAAGAATGACTTGTATAGGCTTTTTCATCCTTAACTGTTTACCAACGGATAGAGTTGACAATGGTACCGGTAGATTTCTTTGTCTGTTCAATTCATCAACTAGGAATGGTGTGGTTTTTTAAAATATTGGTGGTGATTAGAATAATGATACATTTGTAGGTGTGAGTCACCATATAATATACATTGTATTATAGTTATAGTTATGTTTTATTTTTATATGTGACACTGTCTTAACCATTTTACATGTTTTGAGCTCTCTGAATCCTTCTCTAGTGACACCTGTCCCATTATAACGATGCAGAAAGTGAGGTATAGAGAACTTACCTATCTTGCCTGGGTTCACACACTAACAAGTGACCGAGCTCAGATTTGATCCGAGGTATCTGACTCTCCAGTTGAGTATTTAACTACAAAACTTTCTTCTCATCTAAACCTTCCTAAAAATTAAAAAATAATAATAATCAAAAATAAAATCTCCTTCCTGGTTTGAAACCCACGCTAGGTACTCAGCCTCATCATCCTAAAACTAAGTTGTTTAATCAGATGACTCCTACTGCCTTTTTCTTTTCCAACATCTTGGCTATCTTGGCTACCTCTCCCTTAACCAGGCGCTTAGCGATGGCTCTCTAACTCACGGTCTGGTTTCTGGCACACTGGGAAGCATCTCTACATTGAGTGATGAGGGACACAGCTTTGCAGTCAGTTGTTACAGGGCTTAAATCCCAGCACTGGCACTTAGTGGCCATGTGACTGTAGATAAACCTCTTCATTTTCTGAAACCCTGGATCCTCAGCTGTTATATGTTAGACTGATTACTGTCCCTGTTTTTTAAGTTATTTTGGAAGTTATACAAGATAGGAGCACCTAGCTCATAGTTTACACCAAATTAAATACCTATCAATTACAGTGAAAATATTCATGATAATTTAACAGCTGACAACATAGATAGGACAGGCTCTATGTCACTAATAAGGATATTGGGGGTCAGTCACAATGAGTGACAAATAAGCTCAAGATCCCACGGTCTCTGTCAGAACTTACCTTCCAACACCAAATCTCCTGGAAGGTTCTCCCAGAATATGTCCCCAGAGGACCTTGAGACCCCACATAGTCCTATTATGAATCACTTCAGTAACATTTGGAAACACCATAAAATCTTGCATGACAAACTATATTATTCATGTACTTTATGTTTCAAGAGAAATATATATGTTATTTTTAAAGATTCATTTTTTTAAAAAAGATTTATTTATTTATTTATACAAGAGCTGTGAGTACAGGTCTGAGGTGTGAGGGGTGAGAAGATTCACCAGAGACAGAGTGGAGAGCAGCTGAAACACACTGCTGAGGGGAGCAGCAGGCAGGACAGGAGAGGTTTGCTGTGCCATGTAGGTCACCTCCCTGGCTGGAGGTCGAACTCTGCTGCAGTGGCTATGGACACTTCATAGTGCTGTGCCCTAACCCCTCATGCCACCAGAGAGGCCCCTGTTTCAAGAGACATATAAATATATTATTTAAAGTTAAAACATCAATTGTGTTCCCTTAGGAACTATGAAGGAACTATGAAAACCAAACTATGAAGGAACTATGAAAACCAAAATAGAGACTGTGTGCAATGCTAATATTACAATTTGATGTTATATTACAATATGAAAAAATAATCTGAGATTCAATCATTTTTTAAAAAGATTTATTTATTTATGCACACATACAAGAACTGGGTACAGGCCAGAGGTGTAGGGGGTGAGAGGATTCACCACAGACAGAGCGGGGAGCAGAACAGGCAGACCAACTGAAACACACTGCTGAGGGCAGTAGTGGGCAAGGCAGGAGAGGTCTGCCACGCCGTGTGTGTGTCACTTCCTCAGCTGGCAGCAGGTATCGAACTCATGCTGCAGTGACTGCGGTCTACTTCATAGTGCGTTGCTTAACCCACTGCACCACTAGGGAGGTCCCTGAGATTCAATCATAAGATTTTTTTCATGAGCTATAATTTAGCTCTCTCTGTGCACCTGACTCATTTATCAATTCCAACTCAAGAACCACCACAACTTCAGCTAACACCTCCATCACATCACAGAACTATCATTTCTCTTCTGCAGTGAGCACATCCCAAATCTGGTCTCCTAGCAACTTTGACTTCTATATACAGTATTATTGTGCCATGATAAGATTCAATTGAATAAAGTCAGGAAGCAGCAATATACATTATAAGTGGGTTTTTCGTAAAAAACAAAATTCCCAAACGAAGCGGAGACGACATATTGATATTAAACAATTATTAAACAATTTCCTTCGAGGACAGATTCTAAGACTCAACCTGAGGCATCTGTCCTTTCCTGTTACAAAACTGATTTTTTCCTTCACTAATGACACATCTTTCTCTTTTTTTGGTGGGGAGGGGAGTGTTCCTCAGCCTTAATGAGACCTATTTCAGAAAGGATGTGGACTGATGAATAAAATTCCACTGTATTGGCCAAGGATCTCTTCTCCCTGCTGAGAAACAAAAGTTGTCACTTTCCCCGCCCCATGGCTGTTAAATTCCTCACCCATGAGGAGAGAAATGCAAACAATCTCTGGGCATTTTCTGTCCAAACTCAATGTAAAATTGCACCCACGGAGGGTGGGGTAGCCCAGGTCTCTCAGAGGGGGGCAGCTTGGCCAGGAGGTTCCTGCGTGCACATTTTAATCGGGTTTAATGCTGCTTCTGGCCAGAGCAGCCTGGGCGTGTAAATTGCAGGAAGCGCCCCAGAACTAAAGATGCTCCCTCGGAAGCAGTGTCAGGAAGGGGCGTATCAAGGACCATAAATTGCCCTGTGGCTGCAGGACTTTATGAGCTCCCAGGCCTCCTCCACAATAGGTGGGGGGATGACTCTTAACACCTCATTAAGGTTGTTTTTTACCAAATGCTAATAATAAAAGGGAGCTCTAAAAGCCAAGGCTCATTTTTATTCAGAATTCGCTCCTCTGGAATATAAAAAGATGTCATAAAATGGAAATACAATGGAGAGCCCACATCTTGCATGGACCCATTAAAATGTTCCTGTGGACAGAAATGGGGAGCAGTCAAGGCCGGGCGCTGGTGGGGGGTCTTCAGCTCCAGAGACTGCCTCAAGACCCCTTCTAGGGCCTCATCTCCAAAGGCAAACTGGTTTTTTGAACTTTTTTTTTTTCCGATGGCAGCTCAGCTTTGCCATGGCTGCCTTTTCCTGAGCTGTCTCTAGCCCTCTAATTTATCTTATAGTCAATGGCATCTATTAGGCCCAAAACTAATTAAGAGAGAGAGCTCGGGTCAGTGCTAAAAATAGCTGCGTCCATCTCTAGAGCCCTGACAGGGAGTAAAGTGTGTGCCTATGAGCTCTGAATCTGTCTTCGTTTCTGGAAATTCTGATGTGACAACTGCCCAGCTGTGTCGCCCCAACAACAGACCCCCCTCTCTGCGCTCTGCCTCCTACTCTCGAACCGAGACCCAGAGTAGCAGCATTCCCTTGGGAGGTTGTTCTGAGGACTGACGGAGACAGCGTCACTCCTCTAGTACCTGGCAGACAGCCCCCAGCGAAGGCCACTTGGACTTCGTGCCTTCCTTCCACAGTTTCTGGCCCCTCTGCTGTACCCACCATGCTCCCAGCATCCAAGAGACCCTAAGTCCACCCCTCCTGGGCTGATCTCTTAGGACTTGTTCTCCCAGGCAGAGCCAGGAAAGAGCAGAGGGGAATAATCACCACTGTGCCTGACAGGCATGTGCCCCTGGGTGAAGCCCTCAGGCTCGGGGTGAGGGTTTAGCCCAGAGTTGCCCAAGCTCAGCATCTTTGATGCAGTTAGGCCATCCTGCCCTGGGGAGAGGAAGATCTGTGCATAGTAGGACGTATAACAGCACTCTTGGCTTCAACCCACCAGAGGCCAACACCACCTCTCCCCAGATTTTGATACCCCAAAATGCCCCCAGGCATAGCTATGTGTCCTCTGAGGACCTCACTGCCCCCCCATTGATGACAGCTGCCCCAGAAATGTCTCTGGAGCACACCACACCTCAGTTTCCTCATCTCTGAGCTAGAATAACATCTTATCTGTTTCACAGATTGTTGGATGTGAGAAGTGATGAAATAAAGCCTGGCCTGGCACATAGTAAGCCCTCAATAAAAATGATCGATGAGTTGACCCCGATATGCTCCCAGGTGAAGCCAGGGTTCCCAAGCCACAGGGGCCCTCAACTCTGATGGGCCCTGAATTGGGGGAACTCCCCCCTCTACTTGCCCTCCGCTCCCAGGCCATGAGCGATTAGGATGGGGTTTGCCCAGCTCCGGCCAAGGCCCATATGCCAGTGATTTACTGCCATCCTCCCACCTTGGCCTTGGCTCATGGACAGGTCCAGCTAGGAAAATCAAACTTGACTTTCTAGCATGGAAATGCCATTGAGCTCTGAGTCCAGCCCTTCTGAGGCCTCTCTCCTAGTTAACAAGAATGTCTGCTTGCTTCTAAGTGTCTTCTTGTGGGAATCTTTCTGGGGAAACTTCCATGTGTGCCGGCAGCAGACTAAGAGGAAGGAAGTCTTCCTGGTGGCACAGTGGATTAAGCACAGCACTATGAAGCAAACTGCAACCACTGCAGCATGAGTTCGATCCCCACCGCCGGCCTGGGAGGGAATCCACATGGTGCAACAGACCTCTCTTGCCTCACCCGCTGCTCCCCTCAGCAGTGTGTTTCAGTGCATCTGCCTGTTCTGCTCCCCACTCTCTGTGGTGAATCCTCTCACCCCCCACACCTCTGGCCTGTACCCCAGTTCTTGCATGCATAAATAAATAAATCTTTGGGGGTAAAAAGAAAAGAGGAAGCAGGGAGCTATTCAGAGCAAGGGCTACAGATAGCTCAGGTGTGGCCATGCACACGTCCTCAGCATTCGCAGTCTCTGTCTTCACCTGTCAAACAAGAATAACCCTAACACCAAGCCCACTGGGGCATGAGGATGAGCAAGTAGGCCCATCTTGCCTGGTAGCCAAATAGCTGAGCCCCAGCATTGCTGTTCCCACAGTGCCAGTGTCCAGGTTCCCCTGGCACTTGCCTGGGCTTCGGCTCCAAGGCTGCAGTCCTGGGCACCAGGGACAGGTGGTCCTCGTAAGGACTGGCTGCATGTGACTTCTTGGCTCAGCGTCCCGGCAGAGAGCTAGGAGGGTTCAGCTGAGAGGAGCTGGTGGTTTGGGAAGAGCTGCGAGGTCCTGGCCACAAGGCCGCTCTGAGAGACAGTGGTCTGGAGGCTCCAGGGCAGCTTGACAGGCTCTCTTGGTGAGCGTTTAATGGCCCAGGGTGATTTATCCTATCTGGACAGTCATTGCTAGAGGAGAAACCTGCTTCTCTGAGCTTCTGCTTTCCTTTACCATCCAACCTTTCATCTTTCTGAGTGTCTTTCTGTCCCCCATAAATAATCCTGCATGGCCACACAAAGGCCCCCGCTGCCTCTAAGAGCAGACTTCTCCATGAACCAGTTTGACCAGAACTCACTCGAGCTAAGTCACAGGATGGGGATGTTTTAAGTGGGTGGCAAGATGCACAGGGACTGAGGTGGGGGACCGTGGAATCAAGCTTAGAATCATACACGACCTACCCTCAAAAGTGGTGACTTAAAGGCCTCCCTGTTGCCACAAGGGCAAGAGCACCACACTGTGGAGCACATCCCCTGGAGTGTGAGTTCAATTCCTGGCCAGGGAAGGGGCCCACATGGCACAGCATTCTCCTGCCTTGCCCGCTGCTCCCCTCAGCTGTGTGTTTCAGTCAATCTGCCAGTTCTGCTCCCCACTCTGTCTCTGGTGAGTCCTCTCACCACCCCATGACTCTGGCGTGTACCCCAGCTCTTATACACAAAAATAAATAAAAATCTTAAAAAAAAAAAAAAGTGGTGACTTAAGAAGTTATCCCCTGAATGACCCTTATTTAAGATGTGCCTCCGCCCGGTAAGCCCATCAAATGAATGACGTGAACGATAATCATGGTTGCAGCGCACCGTGCCATAACCCCACACCCCTGCTGGGCTGATACCCTGTGGGGCACAGGCCCTAAGATGCACTAGACACATGGCAGCCTGAGGGACAGCTGGCCACTTGACACGGTGCTGGTGTGGCAGAGGAATGAAATTTGTGATGTTCTTTCACTTTAACATAAAGAGCCACTGTGACTAGTGACTACCTACTAGGACAGTTTTATTTTATTATTATTATTATTTTTTAACTTACTTGGTTTTATTTTTTTAAAGATTTATTTATTTATTTATTTATGCACACAAGAGCTGGGGTACAGGTCAGAGGTGCCGAGGTGAGAGGATCCACCAGAGACAGAGTGGGGAGCAGAACAGGCAGATGCACTGAAACACACTGCTGAGGGGAGCAGCAGGTGAGGCAGGAGAGGTCTGCTGCGCCATGTGGGTCCCCTCCCTGGCCAGTGGTGGGAATCGAACTCATGCTGCAGGGGTTGCAGTTTGCTTCACAGTGCTGTGCTTAACCTACTGCGCCACCAGGGAGGCCCTGCTAGGGCAGTTTTAAAAGAAAAAGAAGAGATTTACAATAAAATTGAACATTGGGAAGGTGGTGCTTATTGAAATTCCCTTTCATATCTCGGAAGTATGAAGGGAACTTAGCCAGCTAGGTCCGAGCAGTAGTTGATGGCCTTATAGGGGTGTGGTCACCCCAGTCACACCCTGATAGGGGTGGTGGTGACGCTCAGAACCACAGTACTGGCCAGGGCAGGTATCTTTGACATCTGTCACTGCCACAGCTGTGAGGTGGCATCTTGTTGAGTATCTTATCAGGAGTGACAATGATTTCCCATATGTCCCTAGACCTTCTGGGTGTCTGATCTCTCCGCCGCCTAATTTGTGAACTGAGCACGCCTGACATGCCAGCAAGATGGAAGGTGGGACCCAGGCAATGGGGCTGCTTTTTCAGTCCTGTCCTGCTTCTACCAGAGAAAGAAATAACCTGTGCTCACACCCGTCACCCCAGTCAAACCCACATCCTACTCTAATACCACAGGTGGCCGCTAGCCGTGTTCCGGGACTGATGCCTCCATCCGACCCGGAGTCCCTGACCTCACCCCACCCCACAATTACAGTAGAACTTTGAGCTGGGCCAGCAACTCTTTTCTTGCAGGGGTCAGTGAACTTGCTCTGTAAAGAGTCAGGTAGTAAATATTTTAGACTGCAGGCCACGCGGCCTCTGTCGCAACCACACCGCTCTCTGTTGTAGCTGGAAAGTGGCCATGGGCGATGAGTGAGCACACAGGCAGGGCTATGTCCAGGCTGCTTGACTTGTGGGCACTAACCTTTGCATTTCATAGACTGGACCGTGAAACGTTATTCTTTCATCTCCTCCCACCCCCTGCCCCAACCATTTATACATGGAAAAGTCATTTTTAGATCTCAATTGTACAAAAACAGGGGTGGGGGTTTGGCCTATGGGCTGTGGTTGGCCAACCCCTGATCTCCTGGTCAGAGTGATTTAAGGATGCAGGAGTGACCAAGAGTCAGTCCTGGGCTTTCTGTTGAAATGCTTGGGAAAGAGTAACTCCTATTCTGGACTGCCCAGCAGCCTGACACCCCGGGGGGCTTGTTAGAAGTTGGCTTGAATGAGCCAGGAAAGCAGATTCAGAGACTAAGAGAGGACAGGACTTTGGGCCCCCGGATCCAGCCATTACTTGCAACCCAAATTTTTATAATTAATTTTTATTTTAGTTTTAAAAAATGTGAAATCTAGTTTCTTAGTGAATTTTTGAGAAATAGTAAAGAGGTGTTAATGATAGCACAATGATATACAGCAGATTTCCAGGACATTTTCAGCTTATGCATCGAACAACTCCCCATTCTCCCCCCAACTCCCCTCAGCCCCTGGCAAACAGTGTTCCACTTTTTCCTGTGAGTCAGACTACTCTCAAAGCCTCATATACATGAAATCATCCAGTTCATCCAATACTTGTCATTCTATGACTAGCTTATCTCATTTGGCAGTGTCCTCAATGCTCATCCATGTCATAGTATTGGCAGAATTTCCTTCTTCAAAGCAGCATATTATTCCATTGTATGGATCTACCACATTTCTTCATTTGTCTGTTGATGGATACTTAGATTGTTTCTGCATATTGGCAATTTCAAAAAAATGTTGCAATGAACATAGATTTGTAGCTATCTCTTGAAGATCCTAATTTCAGTGCTTTTGGATAAATACCCAGAGTGGGATTGCTAGATCCTATGGTAACTCTATTTTTAATTGTTTGAGTCGGGCCTCCCTAGTGACCTAACACTTATCTTTAATTTGTCTTTTCTTAACACTTATCTTTATAAAATCTCCATTAAAATTGTCATATATTTTACACCCTTTTATTTAATTTACTTATCTTCTTAAGTTTAATGTAAGTAAAATTCATGAAGGCAGGGATCTGTATTATTGGCTATTCTATCATACTCAGTAAGTATTTCCTTAATAAGTAAATTCTGATCGTGCAGGTAAGAAAACTGAACTTCACAGAGATTAAGCCACTTGCTCAAAGTCACACGTGCACTTGAATCCAAGCAGTCAGACCTTAGGATCCAATACCCATTCTAACACTTAGTGACCCCACAGGATCTCTCCAAGTTTATCCTTGGTGTCTCCAGGAGACACTGAGCCTCAGAGGACAGAGCTGGTGACCATTGTCCACACCAGGTTACAGGCCAAGTGGGGAACGGAGCTCCCTACAGGCTGAGACAAAAGAGTGTACATAAAATGCTTCCCTGCCTTTGAATTGTTGCCTGGAAGGACAACTCAAGGTCACTTTCTCATAGTGTTACCATGACTCCCGACCCTGCTGCTCTGCCCTCACAGGGTAACTTGGTTTTCCTTTCTAGAAGAGCTTTCTTTAAAAAGTTCTGGTCATTTGAGGTGTCCTGTTTTCTCTGTCAATAAGGTAACAATCCCCAGGGAGGCTTGAGCAATATCCCCCCAGGGCATATGATGTTTGGAGACAGGAGGGAGGAAAAAAAGAGGAAGAATCCCAGAGAGAATTCTTGGATTTTGAAGAGGGTGATGGAGTGTCACCCTTGAACTCAAACAATGTGGATTGTTTCTTTGTTGGGGGGGGTTGCCAAAAGGTATGACCCTACTGTTACTCACTGTGTACATCAAGCCTTCTGACCACAAGGAGTAGCCCTCCAGAAAGGAGCAGCTCTTCAGAGAGGAGCAGTCTCCAGAGAGGAATAGCCCTCCAGAGCTTCAGAGGCAGGCAGGTATCATGTATCTTCCTAAACAACCACCAGGGCTGGAAGATAAACTAAACACTAAACACTTTCCCGGGCCAGAGGCCTTATTCTCTTTGCTTTTAAACTGGGATGTACATGGACTCAGGGGTTATGTTTTATTTGTTCTTGTAATTTCAACAACCTGTCAGTGAGCACCAGGCTAGGGAGGCATGGATGAGCGAGCGGGTAGGTGGATGGATAGATAAGTAAATGGAAAGAAGGTAAGAAGAAAAGTAAAGAAGGAAGGGCAGATTGACAAGTGGAGGAAAGGAAGGGAGGAAGGGAGGAAGGGAGGGAAAGAGAGAGAAGGAGGGAGGGAAGGAGGGACACTAGAGGCTTCTATTCCTGGAATCCTCCGCAGATCTGCCTGTACAGTCTATTTCTCTTGCCCATAGGATCAGAGAGGTCTGGCTTAGACTTCTCATGTTGTTAATTTTATAAAAGTTCATTTCAACAGCTTCTCTCTAAAGTGACACTAAAATAACAAGCCAAGGTTTAAGAAAAATCTAAGCGTTTACATTTTCTGCCAGTTAGAAACCAAGATGATAGGGTGAATTGTGACCCTCAAAAAAAAAAAAAGGATGCTGATTATAACAAGACTCAGGGCTCCCCTGCTCACCCCAATCCCATCATTCCTGGGGGCCAGGAAGAAGCCCCTGCATTTCTACTTGCGATTCCCGCTGCCCTGGCACTCCAAACATCTGAAGGAAACAGTTTGTTAATTGCTGTCTAGACAGTTTATTGCGGCAATAAGATCAAAACCCAGAATCCTAAGGTTTGTGGTATGAATCATGCAGACTAAACAATTGTTTTATTGCATTTACAGAGAACTTGATTTATAACATCACTGGGTAATAAAATTCCTTCATGGTTTATCCCAAATAATTTTGCTCCCTTTTACACCACTCTGTGATAATTCCACCTCTTGGGCTATTAAAATGTGTTCTCTGTCACATCCAAACAGTGTCTTATCAGGGACCAGGATTCAGTCCAACGTGGCAGAGCCGTGGGGCGGGGGAGGAGGGCAGGCAGCTGGCTGTGGTGGCTCATGTCACCCAGTGGCCACCATCTGCCCATGCTAAGATGGGGAGATAGTTCCTGAGCACAAAGGCCTCATCACTTTTGTTGGCAAAAGCCAATTTGATGGCTTCCCCTTTGCCTCCTCAATCAGTTCCTGGATGAGATGGATAGAGCCAGCCCATCCTTGGGTACCGCTGAGAAACAGGGGTCAACAGCCCCATCTGAAGCCCCATCTGCAGCCTGTTAACCTGCGAAAGATGAGAGCAGGAACGAACAGGCCAGCGTGCACAAACGTCTTGCTGCCCCAGGCCAGCAGTGGTGCAGTGGGACGGGCTCTCCTCAGTGATAACAAGGAGCTCAAGGCTCAGCAAATGTAAGTCAGGGGCTCTCACTCAAGGTCAAATGTTGGGGAGTCCTGGTTCTTCTAGCTCTCAGTCCAGTGCTCTTTAGCATCGGAAGCCAAATGACTTAGATTAGCATCTAAACATGTTAATATCTCTCCTTTAAGGGGATCTGCCCATTTTGCCTTTCCCTTCTCCATCCCTACATGGCTGCAATTTCAGCCCATGGGGAGAGGATGTCCAAATTTCTAGAATCAATGCTTGTTACTAAAATTGGTATGGATTTGATTTAACATAAAATTAACCAGTTAAAGTGAATAATCCGGGCCTCCCCTGGTGGCGCAGTGGGTTAAGCAACGCACTACGAAGCGGATCGCAGCCACTGCAGCACGAGTTCGATCCCTGCTGCCGGCCAGGGGGGG
>JAGFMF010011603.1:1082733-1098855 GCA_019455555.1 Galemys pyrenaicus
CTGCTCCCCGCTCTCTGTGGTGAATCCTCTCACCCCCCTACACCTCTGGCCTGTACCCCAGTGCTTGTGTGCATAAATAAATAAATCTTAAAAAAAAAATAAAGTGAATAATCCAAACCTGCAGACATTCACAGTGTTGTAGAGTCGACACCTCTATTTAGTACTCAAACACCTTCATCATTTCCAAAGGAAGCCCCGTGTTCACTAAGCCATTGCTCCCTATCCACCCTTCACTGACTTTGGGCAACCATCATCTGTATTCTCTCTCTGCAGATTTACTGTATCTGGAGATTTCAATATAAAGAGCATCATACATCATGTGATCTTTGAATGTTTTTGATATTCGGTCCCATGGAAACATGTATCAGAACTTCATCCCTTTTTATGACCAAATAATATTCCACTCCTTGTATATACCTCTTTTCTTTTCTTTTTTTTTTAATATTTATCTATCCATGCATACACGAACTGTGGTACAGGCCAGAGGTGGGGGGGTGGGTGAGAGGATTCACCAGAGACAGAGCGGGGAGCAGGACAGGCAGATCAACAGAAGTACACTGCTGAGGGGAGCAGCAGGCAAGGCAGGAGAGGTCTGCCGCACCATGTGGGTCCCCCTTGCTGGCGGTGGGGATCGAACTCGTGCTGTAGTGACTGCGGTCTGCCTCATAGTGCGTTGCTCAACCCACTGCGCCACCAGGGAGGCCCTCTTTTTTTTTGATTAACTCATAACTTGATGAACATTTAAGCTAGTTATGCCTTTTGGTGATTGTGAATAGCGCTGCTACATGTGTGTACATATATTTGAGTGTTTTCAATGTTTTTGACTATGCCTATTAATAGAATTGCTGTGTCATATGGTAATTCCTTAGTTGCCTTTTTTTTATAAAGATTAAGCCAAAGGTGCAGAGGGTGAGAGAATCCACCAGACAGAGTGGGGAACAGAACAGGCAGATACAGATCGACTGAAATACACTGATGAGGGAAGCAGCGGGCAGGGCAGGAGAGGTCTGCTGTATCATGTGGGTCCCCTCCCCAGCCGGCGACAGGGATCGAACTCGTGCTGCAATGGCTATGGTTTGCTTCATAGTGCGTTGCTTAACCCACTGCGCCACCAGGGAGGGCCCTAATTCCTTAGTTGCCTTTTTGAGGAAACACCAAGCAGTTTTTCACAGTCACTCAACCATTTTCGTCCCATCACCAGTCTAGAAGCATTCGATTTTTTCACATATTTACCAATGCTAGTTATTCTCCATTTTTGTTCCTGAATTGTGTTCTTGAAAGGGACTCACTGACTTTTCTGGATCAATTTATGTTAATTGCAAAGGGAAAGAAAGTTGAGACCTAGATACCTCCAGATGTCATTTTTCTCAGTCTCACCTATTCCTGCTTGTTCTCCATGATGCAAATCCACCTTGACCAACAACCAGACATGGCCAGTCCTGGTCCCCTCACCATCCCTGTCAGCTCTGCCATCATCTTGGGATGCTCTGGAGAGCATATTTGGAAAATATATAAACCATCAAACTTTTAGAGACAAATGCAGAAAAAAAATTTTACTGGCTCTAGGTCTAGGCAGAATCCTTGCACTCGACACCGAAAGCATGATCTGTGAAGGGGGGAAAAACAAACATCGTTAACAGTGAAGGCTTCTACTCTGTGCAAAATCCTCTTAAGAAGACAAAAAGAGAGGCTTCAGAATACTTGTAAATCATATGTCAGCAGTGGGGGGTCAGGGAATTCTTATAGCAGTGGAATGTATCAATACATCAATCTCTCAAAATTAACATCAAAAGCCCAAGTAGGAAATGAGCAAAAGACATGGAGAGGTCACCAAAGATGATACACAGAAGGCAAATAAGTATGTGATAAGATGTTCAAGAGCATTAGCCATTGGGGAAATGCAAATTCAGACCATAGCACCTATCAAAAGGGCTGGGAAAGAAAGGATCATGACACACCGGAGGCAGGAGGCAATGGAGAAACTGTCACAGGGCAACCCTAATATAAAATGGGTTTGCAGGCCCGCCCTGGTGGCGCAGTGGGTAAAGCAATGCACTATGAAGCAAACGGCAGCCACTGCAGCACAAGTTCGATCCCTGCTGCCGGCCAGGGAGGGGACCCACATGGAGCGTCAGACCTCTCCTGCCTTGCCTGCTGCTCCCCTCAGCAGTGTGTTTTTGTCAGTCTGCCTGTTCTGCATCCTGCTCTGTCTGGTGGATTCTCTCACCACCCCCACACCTCTGGCCTGTACCCCAGTGCTTGTATGCATAAATAAATAAATCTTAAAAAAATAAAATGGGTTTGCCTGACTGGGTTTTTACCCGCACGCTCGAAAAGCACTTATAATGCCCCAACTGCAGGCACACACAACAAAAGTTAATAAAGGGTTTTATTTACAAGAAAAGGGGAAATAGCGTAGTGAATAACACAAGAATAGAGGGATACAGATCTGTAAATATTCTACCAGTTCCTCAGAGCTGGAACCTAACGGTGCTCTGAGAGCTGGCTCCCAAGGAAAAGAAAGCCCCAAGGCCCACATATTTGCTTTTATACTCAGCCTGGCTGCTTAACTCCACCCTCAGGTCCCAGTGATCTGCTATTTGTGTAATCCGTTCAGGAGGGTCTTTCCCCCTAACAAAACTAGCTTCCCAATACAATGCTAGCAGGAATAGCCTATGTTCCAGCCACTCTGGGACACCACTTGGCAATTTCTAAAAGAACTTCATATTGGGGCCTCACTGGTGGTGCAAAGGGTTAAGCACCGCACTGTGAAGCTATCGGCAGCCACTGTAGCACATGTTCAATCCCCGGCCAGGGAGGGGACCCACATGGCACAGCAGACCTCTCCTGCCTCGCCCGCTGCTCCCCTCTGCAGTGTATTTTAGTCCATCTGCCTGTTCTGTTCCCCACTCTGTCTCTGTTGAATCGTCTTACCCCTCACACCTCTGACCTGTATCCCAGTTCTTCTATGCACAAATAAGTAACTCTAAATAAACCCTGAACTTCATCTTCTTTAAAGAATTGCATTTTTAAGCAATTTTGTTTAGTATACGGTACCACAATTGCCCTTCTCCAGTGCAATTCATCCTGGAAAAATGAAGCCAACTGTTCACACAGACACCTGTACATAAATGTTTATTCATAACACTTATCATTCGTTATAGCTTCAAACTAGATATAAAACATAAGTTCCTCAACATGCGAGTGGTTAGAGACTGTGGTACATCCATACCATGGACTAGATCTCAGGACTCAAAAGGAACAAGCACCTCCAGAGAATGACACACTAGAAAAACTCTCCCCAGTCCCAGAAGGTTATGTTCTATGCCATTTCTGTAATGTCCTTGAAATGACCAAAAAGGTAGAAATCTAGAACAAACAGTAGCTGCCTGAGGTTAAGGGAGGGGGCACTCAGAAGGGGAGTGGTGTGGCTTCAGGGTTCCCCGGGGTCATGGGAAGGCTCTGTATTTTCCCTGTAGGCAGGTCAGGTCCTATCTGTGATGTTGCTCTGGTTCTGGAAGATGGAACCAAGGGAGCTGGTTGAAGAGTGCATGGGATCTCACGGCAGTTATTTGTATGTGGAATCTGCACACCTCAATAGGGAAAGTTTATGTGTGTGTGTGTGTCTGTAGCATATATATATTTTCATATATAATATATTACATTGAATCATAAAAGTGTGATGTTTATATGCTCCCAATGATTTAATACTGACATTTCACATAGTTTAACCTAATATTTCTTCCCCACTCAATTGCTAGCATCCCAACATTCTGGCAGCTTCTTTTTTCTTTTTAGACTACAGCTCATAGAATATTCTGTATCAGTACAAACACAGCTGCTTCCAGCTGCAGAATACAATGCCATATTATAGATGACCTTAACGTATTTTGACAGTTCCCTCTAATGGACATTTTGGTTGTTCCCATTATTTAGCTTTTACATATATTATAATGTTGTAATATATTTCCTCGCACGTCGCACGTATCTCATTTGTCTTGTGTTCCATGGTGGACGTGAGGGATAAATGTCCTGCAGAATAATTATTAGGTCAAAGGATACATACACCTTTTATTTCAATAGGTGTTTTCTAATACCTCCCAAGGAAGTTGAAGCAATTTTAACTGCCACCCACTGAGGTACTGAATGATTCCTGATATCTTACAAAGGTAGTGCTATCAAATTTTGACATCTGCTACTCTGATACCTCATAGTAATTTGCATTTGTGTGTTTCTTATACCATAGATGGTCAAGACTCTTTTCTTATACAGCTTGCTAATCTCATCCACAATATTCATTTGCAATCTCCTAAAAAGAATTTGTTTGACATTTCTTTTTATCACATACAGTATTTGCATACAGTGTATTTGCATAAAGGGAAGATTAAGAAATACTTGAAGATTCATTGCCTCATGCAGCCTCACCCTTATGCCTCAGGCTACAAAGGACAAAATAACAATGAGAAATTAGAAATGCACTTTCATGAATAGACTGGAATTAGAAGGACCAACTCCACTAGAAAGGGTGCCTAGGGGCCTCCCTGGTGGCGCAGTGGGTTAAGCAATGCACTATGAAGCAAACCGCAGCCACTGCAGCACGAGTTCGATCCCTGCTGCCGGCCAGGGAGGGGACCCACATGGNNNNGCAGACCTCTCCTGCTGTGCCTGCTGCTCCCCTCAGCAGTGTACTTCCGTTGATCTGCCTGTTCTGCTCCCGCTCTCTGTGGTGAATCCTCTCACCCCCCACACCTCTGGCCTGTATCCCAGTGCTTGTGTGCATAAATAAATAAATCTTAAAAAAAAAAAGAAAGGGTGCCTAAACTTCAGGAGTATTTTGGTTTTTTTAAAGATTTATTTATGCATACAAGAGCTGGGGTGCAGGACAGAGGTGTGGGGCTGGGGATGGTGTGAGAGGATTCACCAGAGACAGAGTGGGGAGCAGAACAGGCAGATCTACTGAGATATACTGCTGAGGGGAGCAGCAGGTGAGACAGGAGAGGTCTGCTGTGCCATGTGCTGCTTCCTGGGGGATCAGCAGTGGCTGCTGATAGCTTCATAGTGCTGAGACTTAACCCCTTGTGTCACCAGGGAAGGCCTCAGGAGTGTTTTGTTTAGGGCTATTCTGGCACCAGAGTCAAGGACCCCCCAGCTTTGTAAGGCCAAAAGAAAATCCAGGCTTCATCAATGTCTCCATTAATGTAGCTTGGTGTTCACTGGCCCCTACCCCTGGTGAGACTTAGTTCATAGCAGTATTTCAACCCCAAGAGCAAAACTTACTATTCTTGGCAAAAGAGATCACCACACATTTATTTATTTATTTTTGAAGATTTATTTATTTATGCATACAAGAACCGGGGTATAGGCCAGAGGTGCGGGAGTGAGAAGATTCACCAGAGACAGAGTGGGGAACAGAACAGACAGATCTACTGAGAAACACTGCTGAGGGGAGCAGCAGGAGAGACGGGAAAGGTCTGCTGTACCATGTGGGTCCCTTCCCTGGCCAGCAGCAGGGATCGAACTTGTGCTGCAGTGGCTGCGGTTTGCTTCCTAGTGCGTTGCTTAACCCACTGCGCCACCAGGGAAGCAGGGAAACATTTAAAAAATGAAATACAGGTAAGTTTGGAAATGTTCTAAAATTTCAAAATACATATTTTTATATAAGGTTCTCTCTCTCTGCCTCTGTCTCTGTGTGTGTGTGTGTGTTTTAATATATTCGGTGTCATATGGAAGATTCACCAGCCAAGAGAACCTGGGCCTGTGTCCGCTGGTACCTGGCGCCCCTACCTGCCCCTACCCATGCTGTGAACAGGTGGGAATGCCAGAAGAGACAGAAGAGACCCTCCCCTCACAGCCCTGTCTGATGCTCTCCAGATCTAAGGAGTTTTACTTTTTGTTTTACATCGCTTCTGTTTCCTGCCTTATAAAAAGCAGTATCGTTGGCATCCTCAGCAGAGAGCTAGGGTGAGGGCGGGCAGAATGGAGGAATGGTCCTCCCAGTGGAGGTCTGGCATGGTGGAAACCCGGCAGACAGGACCAGGCCGGGGCATCAGAAAGGGCCTCCCTAGCAGACTCCCTGGAGGTTCCCATCTGCCCTTCAAATAGCTGTGCCCAGGGGGTCCAAGTGCCCCAAAATTTTAAATTCACTCATTTTCTGAGACAGAATTCACATGTGTTGTATGTAATTCACCTGCATCAAATGGACAATTTCTTGGCTTTGGTGCAGTTGATACAACCACCATCATGACTGATTTTAGAGCATTTTCATCACCCCTAAAAGGTAACCTGTACCCAAAGGCAGTCATTTCCGGTTCTGCCTCTCCCACCCTCAATTCCCCAACCCCATGACACCACGAAGGTACTTCTGTCTCCATGTCCCTGTACCACTGAGACTCTTATCCTCCACCTAGTCTGGCTCTCACACAGCCTGATGCTCTTGGTCCATATGAGCGACACCAGGAGTCAGACTGTTATGCAGGTACTGAAGGTGTGTGTGTGTGTGTGTGTGTGTGTTAGTATTTTTTGTGGCAGGTAACCTGAATCTTGAGATCACCGATGTTGAGGTTCTCTCAGGGCCTTTTGTGAGTCTGTGTGTTTTTAGAACAAAAGTGGAATTTGAACAGAGTGGCCCAGGTTGGCACCACCCAGATAAAGTCTCCTAAAACCAGAGTTCCCAGAACTAGTGAGACAGAGTGACATTCGAGGGGACAGCCACAGCTTCCTCTACTGGATGCCTCCCTTCATCTAATGGGGGAGGGTGGTAACTGCCATCCCCACTTGTCAAGAGGAAACGGAGTTCTGGAAGGTAAAGGAATTTGTCCAGGTTACTGGGTACAGCTGGGGTTGTTCCGATTCTAAGACCTTTGTGTTTAAGTTTGCCATGTCCACCACCTTCTACCTTTGTTTTTTGTTTTTTATTTATTATTTTTTTTTTTATGCATACAAGAGCTGGGGTACAGGCCAGAGTCGCGGGAGGTGAGAAGATTCACCAGAGACAGAACGGGGAGCAGAACAGACAGATCAACTGAAATATACTGCTGAGGGGAGCAGCGGGCAAGAAAGGAGAGGTCTGCTGTGCTATGTGGGTCCCCTCCCTGGCTGGGGATCGAACTCATGTGGATGCTTCACAGTGCGGAGCTCAACCTGCTGTGCCACCAGGGAGGCCCACCTTCCACCTTTGTGTAAAAGCCCAGTGGATTTACTAGAGGTTAGAGACATACACATCTGTAACACAATAGGACCAGGTTAATGGGGTAATATGTGATTTAACACAGAATTGGTCATTTAACCAAAACAATGAGATCAGCAATGACACATTCATTAAACCATCATTCATTGTAAAAATATTTATCTCTTTTGACAAATCTGGACCTAGCAGAGTCTTCTAGATCCATTAATAGAGGCAGAAGAAAAAGGCAGAATTCTCCCTCTGTTTCCAGAAACATGGGTGAGACTCAGGTAGGTGAAGAAGTCTCTTGTGTCTTCATGAATGCTGCTAGGAAGACAACAGGGAATGTTCCAGATGTTTATTCCTTATTTTTTTCCTCCTTGGGTGCTTCATGATGGATAACCATCTCCGCACTAGGAAACCTCTTTTATTAAGCTGTCCCATTGTATGCTAAGTTCTAGTGAGCTCTGGCCTGATCCCTTCACAAAAGTCTATTGTTTGGGGATTCCCTCTATAAACTGGGACTCAGTGAATTATGCCCCTTCTAGGAAGCTTTCTTTAGCTGATTATATTTACCTAAGCAAGCATTATCTTCTGTCTTCTTATCTCTTTTTTCTCAGGCATAATTCAGCTCTTGGGAAAGCATGAGAAATACACAGAGATTGTTAGCAGACAGCATGGTATTTCTGGTTTCTATGCTCTGAGACTCATTGGATTTTGGAGGACATGTTGTATCACTTTATGAAAAATTCCATTTCCTTGGTGCTGAGACCTTGTGTTACAAAGGGTGTCTTCCTCCCCCACCCTTGCATTTTGGGTCTTGACTCATCTGCTCTTCACTTTCTTTTTTATTTCATTGTATTTCAATAGCTAGGGAATGGGGAGAAGTGGTGCAAGTGAAAGGTGAAACCTTCTCTTTCCCACTCATCCCTGTTACCCAGAATAAAAAATTGGTGGTGGTGGTTGTTTTAAGGGTCAGAAGGGGGCTGCTTTAAAAGCCAAATTACAGAAGGTTTTATTTCTGGTACTGTCTTAAAAGAGGACTGTTGAAATTTTTGAGGAAAAGGGCTGAGCAAGGTGAAAAAGGAGCAGCAAAGAAGGAAATGGCAATAAAGGGATCTGGGAAGGAGCACAGGCTCTCAGGACGGAGAGTGTCCTTCCCACCATGAAAAGCAGCCTTCTTTTCATGGGAAACCCAGCCTCTGGGTTATTAGGGTTACAATGAGTTCCCCAGATGTAGTTCCCGTGAGTGAAGATTCTCAGAGGAATAAAGAGAACCCTAGAGGCTTCTGTTTGTTTTGTTTTGTTCTTGTTTCAGGGACGTTTTGAATAGGTAATAGATCCAAGAGGTTCAAAAATCCCACAGTAAACAAACAGGGAGCCGTCCTGGCTGCCTCCTCTTCGCCAGCCCAGAGATCATTTGTATAGTGTAGTATTCAGAGACCTTGTGCCAATACAACTCTCCTTTTTCACACATATGTTAACAAACCTCAGTTTGTTTAATATTTTTTCCCTTGCACAGCACATTCCATTTCAATCACACTGACCTCATCCTTCTTTTCTGTGGCTGCATAGTGTTCCACCATGAATAGAGTTTAATCCAGGTGGCCGTTCCCAATGGGCGGGTGTTTAGACTCTCTTTGATCCTGAGTTTCCTTTCACTCATTTTGCTCTGACATTATTTCACACATGCGTGAGGAATTCTGAAGGGTACACACCCCCAAGTGGAATTGGTAGGTCAAAGAGTTATTTTTTTAAAAAGATTTATTTATTTTGCATACAAGAACTGGGGTATAGGCCAGAGGTGCAGAGAGGTGAGAGGACTCACCAGAGACAGAATGGGGAGCAGAACAGGCAGATCAACTGAAACACACTGCTGAGGGGAGCAGTGGGTGAGGCAGGAGAGGTCTGCTGCGCCATTTGGGTCCCCTCCCTGGCCAGGAATCAAACCCATGCTGCAGTGGCTGCCGATGGCTTCAGAGGGCTGGGCTTAACCCCTTGCACCACCAGGGAGGCCCCAAAGAGTTAGTTATTAGCCCATGGGTGGTGAGAAAGGATTTGAGATGCCCAAGTTATTTATAAGGCTAGCGTTTTATGTCTTCAGTTTTATACAACCTTAATATTTACATTTAAGTTACCCAAGTAATACATTAACAGGTTCTCTCTGTAGACTAAACCAATAAACAATCCAGAAGGATGTATGGTAAAATGTGAACGCTCCATTGACTGCCCCACCCCCACCCTTCAACACACTTTCCTCAAAATTAACCATTGTGAGTAGTTTTTGCATATACCTCCAGATTTCTCTATGCATTTCTATTTCCATTCATATACACATTTCTATGTATATCTAGATAGGTGGATTAGATAGCTATATAGCACATGTAGATGTTTGTATGTGTGTATGTAAATAAAAATTTACAATAGCATTTGTAAAACTTGTGTGCTCAAGAATCACCTGCAGAACTTGTTAATATGCAGGTTCTGATCCAGGAGTACTGTGAGTCCCAATTTCTAACAAACTCTCAGATGATGTCAGCATTGCTGAGTCTGGATGTTTAAATTTTAGTTTTTGTTTTTGTTTTGCTTTAACAAAAATGAGATCATGCCTACTTATTGTTCTCTAAGTCTGTTTTTTGCTGGCCAGATCATTCTGCAAGATAATGGGCAAGACCCTGCAAACCTAATGAGCTGTACATACTTTGCAGATACTATAAACTTTTGTGAAAGAAAAAATCACTTGAATCAAGTTGCACCGAGAAGCCTCTGAGAGTTTCCTAAATTGATTTAAGTGAATGTGTAGGCTTTGGTGGTGGTTTTAGAAGCCAACACCATTAGTTTTTTGCTAATGAAATTAAACCTCAAAGACATGAGCATTATCTGTGATCAGGCAATTGTCCTACCCTGCACTGAGTGAGAATGCAACAGATCTGAAGAGAGGAGATTCTAGTTTCTCGACATAACCACTTCACTGGCTCAAAATCGTTTCCACTGGTATTTTCATTGCATAGAGAAAATCTGGACAGAGGAGACATGTGATTGGTGAAGAATAGATCTTGGACTTTTGATGGTGAGCTCAGTGTAGTAGATACCCATGTGAATACTCAGTGATGGCAATGTTATAATATAACATTACTTCAGTAATAAGTTAGAAATTAATTTAAGAAAGTGGCATAGAGAAAACAAATTTTTAAGAAGTCCCTCTCTACACCATATGCCCTTCTGTATCATTTCTCACCTGTTGGATGGCAAGGCCAGGTGGTCTGAATCTGAGAGGGTGACTGGGAGGTCATCGTGGGAGACTCAGCTACTCTACTACAGTTGCCACAGCTGGAGGCCACAGCTGCTGAACTCTGCTGTTCACCTCTCATACATCCCATCACCCGGGCTCCAGCCTCCATCATGAATCCCCATTAGATCTGCTGTGGTCTTTCCTCTTCAAGTGGCAGGACCTTCCTCCTGTCCTGTCCCCTCTTACTCTTTCCATTGAGTTCTCCAACTGCACCCTGGGTGGATTTGACTGACCCCAAACTGAATCCCATGAATGTCCTACACACATCCCACAGAGGTACTTAGATCAGACTTTTCCTAAGTAGCCTCCAACCATCTCTCCAGTCTCATCACTGGGCTTAGCGCCACCCAGCATCACCTCCTTCTCACCCAGCTACTTATCAGACCTTGCTGTTCCCTCTGCCTGAAGTGCTGTTCCTGCCCACTTCACCCAGTTAGCTCATCCTACACCTTTCTTTTTTATTTTTTAAAAAAACATTTATTTATGCATACAAGAGCTGGGGTATAGGCCAGAGTCGCGGGAGGCAAGAGGACCCACCAGAGATAGAGTGGGGAACAAAGCAGGCAGATAGACTGCTGAGGGGAACAGCGAGCAAGGCAGGAGAGATGTGCTGCGCCATGTGGGTCCCCTCCCAGCCTAGGAATCAAACTGGTGGTGCTGTGCTCTGGATGCTTCAGAGTGTGGCGTTCAACCCACTGCACCACCAGGGAGGCCCTCATCCTACACCTTTCAGCCCAAAGGTCCACTCCTCTGAGAGCCCCCATGGACTAACCCCTATCCTCCCACTCCCACACCCCACACTTCTTCCTATAACTATCCCAGAGTGCAATGATCTGTCTCTGGGTTAATACCACTCTCCCTCCAGAAGACTGTGGGCCCCAGGAGAGGGGCAACCATGTCTGCTTTTGCTTATTGTTGCATCCGATGTCAAAGGAAGGGGGGGAGGAGGACTTAGCACATTGGCTGTTCTTATTATTGTGGATAATGTGGCTAAGTGATTACATGAAGGCACTGAGGGAGAAGGTGGCAGATGGGGGCAGATTAGGTTGAGATGTTAGAAGGGGCCAAAAAGCTAGGGAAGATCCTGTCTTTGCAGCTAGGTCAGAGGATAAGACAGTAGATAATGATAACACCTGTAGGGTCACCTGAGGTGACTGAATCTTGCCGGGTCTTGTTCTTGACTGAGAGAAAGTATAGCCTCTCCCTGAATTTCAAGGTACTATCTTAACCCCACCCCACCCACAAGGAGAGGGTAAAAGTTAGACTCAACCCATCGTAGGTAACAGTGTGAAAATTACCCTCACTTGGCCACAGGACCACCTAATAGTGCATTTTCCAGAATCTCTCCTTGTCCCAAGAGATGCGTGGCTAAATCTGGATATTTAAAGATATTCAACATCAATAAAATTAAATACATCAACAGGGGATTGGAAGGACACATTTTATTTTCTTAAAGATTTATTTATTTATGCATACAAGAATAGGCCAGAGGTACAGGGGATGAGAGGATTCACCAGAGACAGAGTGGGGAGCAGAACAGGCAGAGAGACTGAAATACACTGATGAGGGGAGCAGCGGGCAAGATGGGAGAGGTCTGCTGTACCATGCTTGCAGGTTGGCTTCCTGACCAGGATCAAACTCAGATCGTCACCATGATTGTGCTGAGACTTAACCCATAGACCACCAGGGAGGCCCCCATTTTTATCCTTTAGGTATGCTCTCAGTTCATACCTTACACATGAATGAAATTATATACTCACCTACATATGTGTAAAGTTATACACACACACATATATATATACACTCATACCTCATCTAGAGTATTGCTTCTAACCATAAAATGCTATATTAGAAACAGTCTAAATACTTTAAGTTAAAGGCTCTGACTATGCTAATCATTCAAATGGTGAAATATTATGCAGCCATTAAAAATGTCTCCAGAACACATTTTAAACTAAAAAAGCAGAGGCAGGGCCTCCCTGGTGGTGCAATGAGTTCAGCACCACACTGTGGGGCTTCCACAGCCACTGCAGCACAAGTTCGATCCCTGGCTCCAGGGGAGGAGGTGCATGGGGGGGACCCACATGGCGAGGCAGACTCTCCTGTCTTACCAGCTGCTCCCCTCAGCAGTGTATTTCAGTTGATCTGCCTGTTCTGTTCCCCACTCTGTCTCTGGTGAATCCTCTTACCCCCTGCACCTCTGGCCTGTACCCCAGCTCTTGTATGCATAAATAAATAAAATCTTAAAAAAAAAAAAGCAGGAGGCAGCCTGTATAAACAGAAAGGTATATGTGTATGTACAAATGTACACACATGTATGTTAGTATGTTAGTTCCTGTGCATGGACTCTCAATTGCAAAGCAGATACAAATAAACTGACCCCAGAGGACCAAGAAGAAGGGAAAGCCTGGTGGCTGAGGCATAGGGAGAGAATAAATGAGACGCTTCTCCATTACATCCTTTGGAACCTTTTAAATTTGCTAGTGCACTCATTCATTGCTAATACAGATAAATATTTAATTTTAGAAGCGTGTGAGTGGGGCACAGGATCAGTCCTATTTATTGTGTGCCTTGGTGGTTCCATAGAGTCAACGCCCAGGCTCTGTGACTAAGTTCAGATGCTTGTATGGGGGGCATTTTCCTTCCTTTGAAGAGCTCAGACTCCCGGGCCCAGCCCCTGCTCCAACCAGGTCTCTGACCATCATGAAGCCATTACATTGCTCTGTATCTCAGTTCCTCATCTGTCAAATGGAGCCACTGGTGTTGCCTTCTCTGTAGGGATCTAGGGAGGATGAACTGAGACGAACTGAGATGCTGTCCAGGGGGCTTGCAAAACAAAGGACATGCCAAGGGAGATCACCTCTTCTTAGCCTTTTTGCTACCTCTGAGTATCTCAATATAAGTCTTCAGGGACCCAAAGGGGTGAGCATTAGGAGAAAAAAAAAAATTTAATCCCAGAGACTGTTCAAGAATCTGCCCATGGTGGACCTTCGCCTCTGGTCTCCACCTTCCTTAAATAAAAAAGTGAAGACTCTGGTTTCTGCAGGCTGCATGAGCTGGCTAGGGCCATCAGGCCAGGGCAAAGCCGGGCCATTTATTCTCCCTCTTTCAGTCTGTTCCTGTGTTTATACGACCCTGTTTAGTTTAATGCACATCCCAAGATTACCCCTAATACACATCCTCAGAAATGTTTATGGAAATTCTTTATAAGCAAACGGCTTTATTTCCCTTGAGTAGCTGCAGATACAAAGCAGCGGTCACTTTTTTATTGACAGGCTTAAACAGCTCACAGTGCCCCAGCCCCCACCCAGAGTGGATCTGTTACCGGCCCACCCACGCTTGCTTGTGGGGTCCTGCAGCCGGCAGGCGGGCTGGCCATGCTGCACCACCCTGGGCCCGCGGCCCCTTGCCATCTTTCCCAAGCAGGAGTCTCATAGCTCTTTCAGACATCTGCTTCTTGCCTCTGCTGGTGGTCTTGTTCAGGTAGGGGGAGGAAGAGGGAGAAGAGAAGCACACAGCGTGTTATATTAGCTTCGTCTTTCTCCAGCACATAGCTTTACTCTTTGCCTCTAAAGTATCAGGCGCAGTCCTAGGCCTGGGGGATTCAGCACTTAGCACTCAGCGAAATTGTGTTCTGAAGGTTAGTGGTGGACCATAAATAAACAAACAAGTATGTAAATATGGTAACTCCTTGGGATGATAAGAAGATAATAAAAGAAAGTCATGGAATTATGAGTTGAGGGAACAGGCGGGTTAACATAACCAGGGAAGGCAGGCCAGGTAAGACTTCCATGGGGCAGAAACCAATTGGAATGCAGAGAAAGACAAAGAAGGACATCCAGGTGAAGGGAATAGCAGGTGCAAAGGCTCGGAGGTTGTATCTCTGTTTTACTGGGAGGAGAAATAGAAGGCCCATGTGGTTGGAGCACAGCAATCCTGGCAGAGGGTGGAGAAAGCCGCACTGGCTCGGCAGGCAGAAATGGGATTACTAGGGCTGGGAAGCAGGACAAGGACTCAGGAGTCACCAGGAGCTCTGAGCAGAGAAAGCTGTGATGAGATCCGTGTTTTTAAAAGATTTTTTGGTTCCTATGGAAAGGTGCTAAGATGGGCAGGCATGACGGCTGCACACACAGAATAAGATGCCAATCACATGGAACCGTTGCATTTTTATTTTTTTTTAAGGTTCATTTATGCATACAAGAACTGGGGTACAGGCCAGACAAGGGGGAGATCAGAGGATTCACCAGAGACAGAGTGGGGAACAGAACAGGTGGATCAACTGAAATACACTGCTGAGGGGAGCAGTGGGCAAGGCAGGAGAGGTCTGCTGCACCATGTGGGTCCCCTCCCTGGCCGGCAACAGGGATTGAACACGTGCTGCAGTGGGTGCAGTTTGTTTCGTAGTGCGTTGCTTCATCCACTACGCCACCAGGGAGGGCCCATTACTACATTTTTAAATTGAAAAAGAAACAACATTTTTGCATTTTATAAAACAGATGAGAGCAGGAAAGGCAGACAGAATATTCTGTCCATATTGCTAATGGACAGACCCCGTGTCTCAAAAATCACCCCATTTCCAGCTGGCTGTTTCTGCTGCCACCCCTTTTCAAGAACTGCATAAAATATTTCATATGCTTCTTTTTTTTAAAGATTTATTTATTTATGCATACAATAGCTGAAATTTATTTATGCAAACAAGAGCTGGGGTACAGGCCAGAGATGTTGTGGAGGGGGGCAGGATTCACCAGAGACAGAGTGGGGAGCAGAACAGGTGGATTGACTGAAATAAACTGCTGAGGGGAGCAGGAGCAGCAGGAGAGTCAGGAGAGGTCTGCTGCACCATGTGGGTCAGCTCTCTGGCTGGGAATCAGGATGGAATTCGCACTGCAGTGGCTGCTGATAGCTTCTTAGTACTGAGACTTAACCTTTTTTACCACCAGAGTGGCCCTTCTTCATGCTTTTAAAAACATGTAATGAAGCCAAGATGTTTCAGCAAATGTGCTTGACAGACAAACCCAGCCAAAGATTCATGCTGTGAATTCTTCTTACACCAGGGTCAAGCATTGAGGAACCCCAAAATCCAGGAACACTAGACCCTGACCACAAGCTGGCATCAGGCCCTAAGGCACAGAGCATCTGACTCGGATGCCAGTATATTCATGCCCTAATGCTCTGGGCTCCCAAGATAACCTAGCAGTTCTGATCCTGGAGAATCTCTCTGTGGCTTCACTTACTGGCTTGCCCACCCTTGCACGTCTCCATTGCTCTACAACACTGACTTTGACCCACTGGAGAGGCACCGGTGAAGAGCGATTCGTGCACTTTGGGGGCTGTTGTGCCGACAACCTCCACCTTAGCTTTTGGAAGCATTAGTAAAAATGCTTGTGTCAGGGTCTCCCTGGTGGCACAGG
This sequence comes from Galemys pyrenaicus, assembly GCA_019455555.1. NCBI lineage: Eukaryota > Metazoa > Chordata > Mammalia > Eulipotyphla > Talpidae > Galemys > Galemys pyrenaicus. The sequence goes on from JAGFMF010011603.1 coordinate 1,098,602, forward strand.
GGGTTAAGCAACGCACTATGAAGCAAACCTCAGCCACTGCAGCACAAATTTGATCCCTGCTGCCAGCCAGGTGGCGGGAGGGACCCACATGGTGCGGCAGACCTCTCCTGCTGTGCTTGCTGCTCCCCTCAGCAGTGTACTTCTGTTGATCTGCCTGTTCTGCTCCCCGCTCTCTATGGTGAATCCTCTCACCAGTCCCCCCCCCCACCTCTGGGGTACAGGCCAGAGGTGTGGGGGTGGTGAGAGGATTCACC
>JAGFMF010011603.1:1110981-1164002 GCA_019455555.1 Galemys pyrenaicus
CCTGGCCGGCAGCAGGGATCGAACTCGTGCTGCAGTGGCTGCGATTTGCTTCGTAGTGCGTTGCTTAACCCACTGCGCCACCAGGGGAGGCCCCTCTATTTTTTTGTCTGGAGCTGTCTTTGTAGACATGCTTGCAGAGCTGACATACGTTCAAAATATTTGTTTATGCAATGTAATGACCAAGGCCCCTCTTTTGTGGTGCACCCAGTCTGGAAGGGGCTGCGTTCTCAAGGATGCTTTGTCCAACTCCATCCCACACCACCATTCCCAGGCAGAGTCCACGCGGCCTCAGCCACCAGTTTTACGTGAGTCCACAGGCTGACACTAAGTTTTTACACATCTTAGACTGTGACCACTGAGGCTTTTCATCTTCAAATTCTCAGCACCTGGCCCAAAGCCTGGCCTGCAGTGGTCAAAAGAATGACTGAATGAAGGAATGAACAAATAACCAAGTAAATAAATAAACTTTGATCCCAAAACTATCATGTATACTAAGGGTCTCCTTTTAATAATGAGATAAAAGTTCCTGTTTTTGCCTACGATTTCTCTGATAAGGAAAGATGTTTCCAGAACACCAGTTATATACCAAAGGCTTTGCACAAACTATTTCAGGTTTTCAGAGCAAGGCTGCAAGTAGAAATGAGTCTTTCCACTTACTGGGGAAGAAAACAAGACGGAGGTGATGGAGATGACCTGCTAGAGGGGAACCAGGTTGGGTCTTCCTGTGCATGTCCACACTGCACGTGCTCCATTTCAGAAACTGACTCTCAGGGCTGTGTTTGGGGGTAATGCTGAACTCAGTGCTTCCTGGTTCATTCTTGTTCTTTCGGGGTTCTTTCTTCCCTACACTTATCAAACCCCCTTATTTTTCTTCTTCAGTATGTGCTTTCTTCTGCTGCTTCTACCCACTTTGCTTTCTCTTTTCTGCTCTTTCTGTACCTCCTGTCACCCCATTGTGAGCCCCACCACTAGGCCAACTCATTTGTTTACTTGGGTGTCTGAACTGAGAAAAGAAGTTAAAATCTCTCCCCACATTAAAACAAAGAAAAGCACATTTTATATTCCCTTTCATGGTCAAAAGATGATCCTTTCTTCCCAGTCACAAAATCCATTTAGGTGTTTATAGACCAGTCATCTTAACAATGACTGGCCTTTGCTTTTCTCTCTGTGCCAATTAACATTCTTAATCACCTCACTCTTATGGTCCCACTTTTTGTGTGTTGGGTAGATGTCTCTGACAAGTTTATTTTCAATTATAATTTATATTGCAAAGACAGATAGATATTTATGACAGTCAGCTTTCCTGTGTGCCAGGCTTTTAGCTCTTAAAGATTTGTTATAATAAAGAAAGCTTGTGGCAAATTTACACAAATGTCTTCTCAGTGATATTTTTTAAAAAAAGACAAAGTTCACAATATGCACTTTTGGGTGGAAAGGGGAGGCAGGACTTGTGTCTGCTATACATACAAAAAAAGAGCGAAAACTTTTAGGAAAGGCAATTGTGAGTGCCAATTTAGGGGGCGTTTCTGTAAAAAATGAATCAGGAGGGCTAAACAGGAATGGGCTGGGAAGCATTTTTAGCAGGAAAATTGTTCAGTCAATTGAAACTTCGACTTGTTTTTGAGAATCTATACATTTCTCCTGCCCAGTTACGAAATCTGTGACTGTCCTGATAAGCGTGTTTATGGGCTTATCCATTTAGGTTGATCGCTCACATTACTGGGGCGCCTGTCTTGCACAAGAACCCACAAAGGGAATAAGATAGTCTTTAAAAAAAAAAATGCTCTTGAAGGGTTGTGCGTGTGTGAATCACCCAGATTCATTTCATAAAGTTTTAGAGCATGAATAAAGCTGAAATTGGGACAGAGAGGTATGACCAGGGGCTCATGGAAATATTACCCATAATAAAGAAAAACCACTCATCTATGTGAGATATGGGTTAAGTGAATTAAAGGTTTACTCACAGACTAAAAAAATTAAAATATAAAGCACATTTACAAAGATTTATCTTAATGGGAGTAAAAAAGGCTTATAATATCTTGTTCAGCCAAACTAAACAAACTCCAAACTCTATTTTCAAATAAATCTCAATTACATAAAAATGATGATATGCATGGGGGAAAAAAGATTAGGAGAGCATTCACTAAAATGTTATCTTTTGCTAATCAGCAGAAGGAAGCAGATAAATTACTTAAATCATCCCAATGAGTGAATATAAAATTGTGCCAATTGTTGAGGGAAAAGACCAGAATGCAGGGATTGAGTTGAAGGTTAATCAGATAAGAGGATTTGATTGTGATTTAGTACTTAAAGTTTTATTTGAAAGTATTTTACTGTTAAAAAGAAAGTATTAGGTAAATGCTAATATGGCCTGGAATTCATACTACCTGTGAACCTGGCTTCTCAACTTGAGCACTAGCTACATTTGGGGGCACACCATTCCTTGTTGTGGGGGGTTGTCCTGGGCACTGTAGGATGTCAACATTATCCCTTGCCTCTACCTTCTAGATACTGGTAGCTCTTGAATTGTGACATTCAAAAATGGCCCCAGACCTTGCCAACTATTGTTTGTGGCAGGGAGGAGAAACATCCCCAACCCCCAGCCCTGCCATGGAGAGGTAGGGGTACCGTAGACTTAGAGAACCAGGGTTTTTTTTTTTTTTTTTTTAAGATTTATTTATTTATGCATACAAGCACTGGGGTACAGGCCAGAGGTGTGGGGGGGTGAGAGGATTCACCACAGAGAGCNGGGAGCAGAACAGGCAGATCAACAGAAGTACACTGCTGAGGGGAGCAGCGGGCACAGCAGGAGAGGTCTGCCGCGCCATGTGGGTCCCCTCCCTGGCTGGCAGCAGGGATCGAACTCGTGCTACAGTGGCTGTGGTTTGCTTCATAGTGTGTTGCTTAACCCACTGCGCCACCAGGGAGGCCCAAGAGAACCAGGGTTTTGTAAGGCCTGTGGCTGCCCCAGTTTGACCAAAAGATCCACAGGCCTGAGTGAATGGAGTGACCCAGGGACCGGACAGCCAGCGGCATCAACTTTTTCCTTCCTCATCCACCTAATCTTTCATCTGCAAACGTTTTCTGACAATTCATTTCCATTTTAACAAACTTGCTGGAACAGCTAGCTACACATTTCTTTTTAGCAACTGTGCCGTTTTATGTAATCCTAGTGGCAACTTGGAAGAAGACAATTAATTAGAGCTAGAAATTGTTCAATACCAATTTGGGATTGATAAAACAGCGACAGTGGGGAGATATCAGAACAGTGGGATGTCATCAGTTAAGTGGTGATTATCACCATTAGCCAGACTTTGCAGCTATAAATCACCCCACAGAAGGACTCTGGGCCAGGACACTCAGAAAAGTGGTTATTTGGCTCCATAATAAAGCACTCCCAGTGAATTACAAGCTGGGTTTCTGAAGCCATTTTAGCTCAACTTCTACATCTCTGGAATTTGAAGAGTTCTGTCCAAGCCATGTGAGGCAGGCAGATTTCAAATTAATGACAGTATAGCCTCCAAGAGGTTGGTCCGTGTTGCGAAAAACCCATTCTCCTGTTTCCCGAATCTAAACTGCACATTTCCCAAATTAAAGCAGCAGGGTGACCGCCCTGGTCCGCTTGGCGGTTTCCTGGCATGAATAAACAGAGACCCAGAGGGGCATCCTTTTGCAGCAGCAGGTCATGATTTATGAAAACCAACCTTGCCACTTAGTCATTTCAAGCTTGAGATGCTGAGAACGCCCACAGGAAATAGCGTCGCATAATTGTGTCTCTTTTGATAACAGGGCTAGCCAAATATCAAACGGCTGTCTGAAAACCAGCCTCATTTAGGTATGTCTTCATAAGAAAAAATTTGCCCATTGAAAGTATACAGTTTGATGACACTTTAGTAAATTTTTACCACTGGGCAACCTTCAGTTTATACTGCCCCCGCCCCCAATGTGGTACAATACAACAGAACATAAAGTGTTACATCTTAACTATCTTGTTATTGTTCTATAGTTTAAATTCATTCATACTGTGGGCAATCTCTAGAACCCTTTTTAACTTGCATAACTGAAACTCTATTCCTGTGAAACAACAAAACTGCCAATCCACCCCCACCCCTACCTGGTTCCCCCCACCTTCCATTCTAACCGCTGCCTCCGTGATCTGACTACACTCGGAGCCTCATTAAGTGTGATCATACAGCATTTCCCTTTTTTGCCACTCAATTAGCATGAGCCCATCTTTATCCATGTTGTACCATTTATCAAAATTTCTTTCCTTTTTATTTATTTATTTTTTTAAAGATTTATTTATTTATGCATACAAGCACTGGGGTACAGGCCGGAGGTGTGGGGGGGTGAGAGGATACACCACAGAGAGCAGGGAGCAGAACAGGCAGATCAACAGAAGTACACTGCTGAGGGGAGCAGCGGGCACAGCAGGAGAGGTCTGCTGTGCCATGTGGTTCCCCTCCCTGGCCGGCAGCAGAGATCTCGTGCTGCAGTGGCTGTGGTTTGCTTCATAGTGTGTTGCTTAACCCACTGCGCCACCAGTGAGGCCCAAATTTCTTTCCTTTTTAAAGCTAAATAGTATTCCATCACAGTGCACAGCACATTTTGTTTATTCAGCTGTTGATGGACACTTGGTGGCACCCACCTTCTGGCTATTGTGAATAAAGCTGTTTCTTTTCTTTTTATGAAAGGTTAATAAAAGGTTTATTACAAGGGAAATGAGAAGAGGGAGAACATAAAGAGAGAGAAGAGAGATTAAGTGGTCAACATGTCCTATCATTAATGCCATCTTAGCTGAGTCCCTGGCTTCACGCTAGTAGCAGGAGGAACAAAGAATTGTCCTCTTCTGGGTGTTCAAAAAAATCACTTCATGTCCCTGCTTTCATTCTTTTGGCTAGATATACCCAGAGGGGCCTCCCTGGTGGCGCAGTGGGTTCAGCAACGCAGTATGAAGCAGGCCGCGGCCACTGCAGCACGAGTTCGATCCCTGCTGCCGGCCAGGGAGGGGAACCACATGGCACGGCAGACCTCTCCTGCCTCGCCCACTGCTCCCCTCAGCGGTGTGCTTCAGTTGATCTGCCTGTTCTGCTCCCTGCTTTCTGTGGTGAGTCCTCTCACCCCCCCACACTTCTGGCCTGTACCCCAGTGCTTGTATGCATAAATAAATAAATCTTTAAAAAAAAAATAGATATACCCAGAAATGGAAATGCTGGATCCTATGATAATTCTCTATTAGTTTTTTTGGAGGAAAAGTCATACTATTTTCCATGGCAACTATATTATTTTACATTCTTGCCAACTAATTGCCTTTTAATACTTTATCTTTTATTCAGGTCTCCAAAGTGATTCACCATTGATTGATTGATTGGTTCATTATTGTTTATGTGACTTCTGTTTTCTGTCACAGTGGCGAAGGGCTGGGGACTGTGGTGAAGGTGTCTGCCCTCACGGAGTCTGCATAGTGGAAGAAAGGGAGTAAATGGGGATGCAATTAAATCTGGCATTACAAATTTTTAACTGTGCTATAAAAGAACAAACTAGCTTCTCATAGGTGAGACCTAATTTGACTGAGGGAAGGCCAGTTTTGGAAATGAAAATTTGAATTTATAGGCCAATGAAAAGAGGCAGTAGCAGAGAAGGAAGTTCCCTGCAGAATAGCGCAGAGGCAGAATAGTGTAGAGTTGGAAGGTCTGAGTTCCAGACACCTGCACTTTCACTGGAAAGTCAGCCAGTTCATATAGGCAGCTTGATTTGTAAGTGCCCATAAAGGGCTGCTGGGGAGTTTTATGCTTTTCTTCATCCATGGGTTGGGAATTAAAATAGACTTCGATGAGGATGAAAAGGGATTATGTATCCCAAATATCCTTATCAACAGTAAAGTTTCATTATTCATAGGCTTTTTACTGAAAGATATAAGAAGTGAATTTCCCAGCAATTTCTGCCTGGAGCAGTGAGAATGATTGGATCAGATAAACTAACAAAGGCACTTTAATATCATCCTTTCCAAAGATCCTTTTCCCCCTTAACTGGATCCACCCAGATCTTTTGGTATTTAAAGAATATTAAATAATCAGAAAAATTACCTTTGATTAGGGACTTATTTTCTACTCCATCTGGTTCCATTTGCTCCTCCACTTTGTTCTAGATCTTCCTTCTCTAGCTCACTAGCTCTTGGGTCTAGTTCAGAAGTTGGAGGTACACTGGAAACGTATACTGTGTCTTCTCCCCGACACCCCCTGCCCCTTGATACTATATTCTTGGAATTTTTCATTTGAAGAATACTTCTCTTTGATCTTTATCTGTAGGAGTCATTTCCACAGACCCTGCACAGGGTTCATTGAACATGTTTTCTTTTACCATCACTTCCTTTTTTTCTTGACGTGCTATCTGGTCCATGTTCATCTATAGTTTGAGGGCAGATACTGGCATGTGGTAGAAGGAAAATTGGAGCTGGGTTTGGGTTTAGGTACCAAGGACCAGAACACTTCCTCAGTCAAGTCACCTCTCAGAGCCTCAGTATCCTCATCAGGATGGACAGACAACATGGATCTGCCTGGAAGAGAAAAGGAAAACAAATGCATGCAGGTAGCATGGTCTGTGCACACACAGGGACTCAGTTATTACCATCAATTTCATGGTATTCATCCATTCCGCTTTATTATGAAAAAGGTTTATCATTCAAAGTGAATATATCTGACAAGGAGGTAAGAGATTTTCTAAAATTTGGGGGGGAGGGGCACAATTTTACTCCCTGTGCTAACCAGGAATGGCTGACATGTTTTAACTATCACCAGCTGAAATAACCAACCCTATCATAAATGAAATTTTCCATAAACCACGAATATTTCTTGATCTGTCAACCTCCCGTACATTCACTTTGATTTATGAATTGCATCTTCTGTCACACTCTTAAACAGAAAAGGTGTTGGGAATAGAAGTAGATTAATCATCAAGGCAGGTGATAATTGGTCTTTTTACTCAGTATGAGAATTCTCAATGGCTTCCATGTATTTTTAAACCAAGTTCTTAACCTTTCCAACTTTGGCTGTTGGCTGGAATTCTATCTTTTTCGCTTTAGGGGACTTAACATAAAACAATGCAAAACATTTTCAAACAGGGCCTCAAAATTTGGCGGTTAACCTTCGTTCCTTCAATAAGCTTTTATTTATGACCGTGAATATCAAAAAAGATGATCAAGCTGATATATTTTCTGCCTTGGGTTGTCCAAACAGGTGAATTTCTTTATGAGCCCAGCATTCTATTTTGCCTACATTCCTGATGAGCTTACAAGAAAAGCTTAGAAGCTGGGGAGTGGATAAATAATCAAGAGAATGCAATGCACAAGTGTGGAGGAAGGGTTTATATTTGCACAGTCCCATACAGTGAAGTAAATGCTAAATAAAGAGGAATGCCCGGAGGCTTCTGAAAACACCAAAGACCTAGATGGTGGAAGAGTTCATTTATTCAACATTTTTTATCATTTATGTTGTGGAAGGTAGATAATGGAATTACATACATAAGATTTACTGTGTAGATGTGCATACAGGCAATATAACACACACACAATTTTAGACACTTCCAAGTATCCCCATGCCAAAGTCACTTTGAGTGATACGCTTTTTCCATAATAAAGTCCACATTGCAAAAAATTCCAATAATGATTAGTAACACCCAGTTACTTTATGATAGTGCCTGTTCTTTGCTAGTCCAGGGAAGATTAAGAACATTGTCTCAGTAATAAAATATGATGTTATCTGACATGAATGGCTCATGGGGGAAAAATGCAATTGCTTGCTGTTTTGATATTATCTTTGACTTTACCCGTTTTTCATCTGCCTTTTCTATGTTTAGTCATTTTAAAATTAAAAAAAAAAATCCCAAAACCAAAAATCAAGATCGCATTCTAACAACAAACCGATTCTTGTACCTATAATCCTGGGGCCTATTATTTAGCATTTAAAGGGAATAAATCAAGGTGAGAGGATAATTTGTAATTTTGGAAATTCTAAGGTCACTTTAAGGTGGGGCGGGTGGTTGAAAAAGCCAACATTCGCAGTTCTTCAGGCATCTCGAAATTCGATTTAAACATCTCAACCAAATGAAGACGGGAGGGTCACGGGTCACATCTTGGTTTTTGGTTTGTTTGGTTTTTGTTTTGCTGGTAGGTGTAAAAATTAAGCGAAAATCGGACACTGAAAAGAACTTCCTCCCGGGCTCGAGCAGATAGTAACCTTCCAAAAGTTATTTTTTGAGCACAGTGTCAAACAAACTCATTCCAAAACTTTTACACACGCCTCTGGTTTTGAATATGTAAAATTATTTTTGTTTTTCTCGCCAAGGACTCTGATAGCCGGAGCAAGGACGGGTGCCCCTCTGATTTCGTCCCCGATCCAGCCAATGTGAGCGCGGATGCTAATTAGTTGCGCTCCCCTGATGAACACGCCTTTGTCGCTTGTAGGGCCGGACTACAAAGCCCAGAATGCCTCGCCCCTCCCTGATCAATGAGGGCTTATTTAAATGATCTCTGAGGTCTTGGACCCAGGCCAATCAGCTGTCAGGGCTCATGATAAATCGCAATGCATTATTGATAATAATAATTACTGGGACATGCGCGTTCTGGCCGAAGGGGGGTAAATTTCCCAACTCCAGGAATTTGTGGTGGAGTGGGCAAATCACCGCGGCTAATCCGGCGCCCCGATGCTCGCACCATGTCGAGGCGCAAGCAGGCGAAACCCCAACACATCAACTCGGAAGAGGACCAGGGCGAGCAGCAACCGCAGCAGCCGGCCCCGGAGTTTGCAGATGGGGCCCCAGCGGCGCCGGCGGCGGGGGAGCCGGGTGAGTGGGACTCGGGCGCACGCCCCGGGCGGGCAGCTTCCCGGACGTCCGCGGGATCCCCGAAGTCGCGGGCTTTGGGGAATTGCGGCTTCCAGCGCAGACTCTGGAACCAAGATCTGGGGGCTCAGTTAGTTTCAGGGAAGAATAGCCTCGTCCTCCCACCCCCACCCCGCCCTTGTAAAATTTACACTTTTATCTCTTATCCCCTCTTGTGTAAGTTTCACCTTCAGGTCTCTCCTTATTGTAAAACTGACCCCCACCCTCTCCTCTGTCCCTCATTCCTGAAAGGTTTCCTTCTCCTTGTCCTCTGCCCCTCGCTTAATTGGTTCCACTCCCCTCTCTAGTAACCTCCCCCCCCCACTTGTAACTTAGGTTCCCCTCCTCCCTCTCTGGCGCCGCTTTTAAAAGAAAGAAACCCTTGGGGTTCCCACTCTTTCCCTCACTACTTGGGGCTTTTCCGGGAAGCTGGAGCAGGGGCGCACCCCAGGAAGAGACCCCCCGGGGGAGGGTGATCTGTTGCTCGCGCCCCTCCCCGGCCTAGCCTGGGGGAGGGGGCGCGACCTCTCCCCACCCCCAAGAGCTGGGGTGCGGGCCACCCGCGCTGCGGAGGGTATTGGAGGGTCGGGAGAGGTGGGGGAGAAGAACACAATATTGCTCTTTCTTTCTATTTCTTCCCTGGATTTCCCCTGTTCTCCCCGGGCTTCGCCGCCTGCCGATCTTCGCCCGAACCTTTCGGGGCCTGACCTCCGGCCATCTTTAGTTTCCGACTTCCTAAAAATAACCGCGGCCAGCCGGTGGGGTGTGGGCCTCCGGGACCGAGGTCGCGGGCGCAAAGCAGCCCCGCTGGGGTCCACCGGCCCGGCTTTTTGCGCGACTTTTGTGGGGCTCCCGGTTTTCCAAAGCGCTCTCTAGGAGCTCGAGGGGAGAGGTCAGGCCGGGACTGACCCGGCCCACGCTTCCGCCGTCAGCGAGTCTCCGATGGAGAGGAGTTCGGGACCGCAGCCCGCCCTCAGCGACCCGGCAGACCCCCTCCTCCGAACCACTTGACCCAGCTTTTAGCAGCGAGTAGGTTTCTCACTCTCCCTTCCGTCCTGGCCCGCCACATTGTCGTCTGATAAGTTTTTAGTGTGTGTGAGGGGGGGTTAACAGGGACATTTTAAATCTCCTCCTGGGCCTTGTTGGTCGCCCCCCCTCACCTCCCCCGCTGCTTTCTAATTTCTTAGCCGCTGTTGGGGGTGTGCGCGGCAACCCTAGATACTGGGAATTAAAACTCCAGGCGGGAGACCGACGCTACTTTTGGGGCTACCGAATCCTCTCCTTTGGGTGGAACGAGACTATAATAAATTTCCCCAATTTTTAATAAGTTAGTGAAATCCTCATTTCCTCCGAAGTAACATTTTTTTTTCCAGGGCAAATTAAAGAGATCTGCTTGAGCGAGGGGCAGCTGTGCGTTTTGGGGGCGTCTGATGGTCAGGGCTGCGGGCACTAGAGGTTCCAGGAGGATGGACTCTCTTTGTGCTGGGGGGAGCAGTGGCGGCCGAGAGAGCGTGGAGAGGCCGGATTGCCTCGCCCACCTGGAACAAAAGGGTTAACCCTCCGCCCTCCCGCTTCCTCCCGAGAGGAGGGGCGAGCTCCTGGCTCTGACCCCTCCCCTGGTCCTGCAGTGACCTCCCCTTCCCCCTTCATTTTGGGTGGGCGCTGCGAAGTGGGGCTTTTGGTGGTGTTGGGCAACTTTAGGAAGAGCTTATTGGGCGGGTGGGCGCTGCTTAAATTAACTCTGGAGTTTGGAGCCAGTTAACCAGAGCTGGGTTAGGATCACAGTCCTGCGGGTGCGCTCCCTCGACGATTTGCTGGGGTGTAAGGAGGGGGTTCTATTGATCACCGTGGCTGGAGCGGACCGCGAAGTTGCGCGCGGGTGCCCCCTGGAGGCCCAGCCTGGAGCCGTGCGCTTTGCTGAGAGGCGGGTGTCGTCGCAGGTACCGACTCACACCTGATGGGTGGGACCGGGTAGTGGAGAGCGCCTGCCCGGACCAAGTATGAGCATCCCGCCGGTCGACTCAAATTCCCTTTCTTGTCCCTGGCAGTATTTTCGTCCTTGGCCTGGTATTCTTTGCCAACTCTGGGATTCTTGGAAAGAATTCCTCGGTCTTGAAATGTTGCGGAGTCCCCAGTTGCCAGCAAGGGTCAGAAGGTAGTTTCTCCAGCGGTGCATTTTAATGGCTGCATTTTGCATTTGAGGGACATAAATATGTGTGTGTATCGAGACATAGATCATTTAAAAAAAAAAAAGGTTCGGATTGGGCTTATTTTGCAAAGCCAAGCTGAGACCCACTTGTAAAGAACTCAGTATTTGCGGAAGATGAGGTCTGATCAATTAGCAGATCAGAAAATCTGCAGGTGGTCAGAGGAGTCACGCTACATACAGGAAAATTAGCATTTTTTCAAAAGAGTTTCAAATGCCTTTTGTACTAAACTGGATTACAACCATCAACGATTAAGATTCCCAAGTTTCAAATAACTGCCTAACCCAGTCACTAAACTGAATGACCTGGCTGCTTGTTAGTATTCTGAGACAGGCACTTGGGATCCTGTTTGCATGAAGAGGGAAATCTTGTTTTTACATTAGCTGATGTCACAGACCGACTTTCTGTGTCTTGCTTATTAATTTGGGTTTCCAAAAGAAAAGCACCTATCTGCCCACAGCTCCTGAAAATAATTATCTGCACAATCAAGATACTTACTTGATCTTAACCAGCCTGTGCTGGCTTCTTCATGGGTGGGTTGTTGGGGATCCCCAAGGCATTGCGAGATGGGAGATAGCATTTCCTCTTTTTAAATGGGGGTGGTTGGTGCCTGGGAAGTTAGTTGTTTATTATTATTATTATTATTATTATTATTGTAGGGTTTTGGAGATAGTATTTGAATCCACTGGTATGAGTTTCAGCTGTGTAACCTGGCAACCTACTGTTTCTTTGAGCTTTTAAGTTCTTCCTTTCTACAGTGGCAATAAGGAACCTGTTTAGGTAATTCCAACTATAGAAGACTTAGGTGTGCTGGGGGGAATGCTGCCTGTAATTAATTTTGTTCAAGATAACATGTTTCAATATGTATTTCCTTACCCTGCCTGTTAAGGTAGTACTTGAGCTCTTACTCTTCAGTTGTAGCTACAGCCTAACTATTAGACACCTGACTGAGCTCAAAAACATTATCTTTCTCTTTTTTTTTTTCCTCAGAGTAAGCTGCAGACCCTGGTGGAAATGGCTTGTTGCTTTATTCAGGGGGTTGTGTGTGTATGGTCTTAGAAGCCTGACTGATGGTTTGGGATTTTCTGTGAGTTCTTTTGATGAAGGAATCATGGTGAGATTGATGATCTCAAACTCCCTTTTAATTTTTGAGATGTACCTTTGCTGCAGGCTTAGATTTTAGGACAACACTGGGAAGCCATTGGAAATATGGTTGCATATGGTTTTCTGGCCTCACTGCTGCCCTGGAAAAATGATGGCAAATAGTTCAAGAAGATCCCTTTTTTAATTGCCCTTAACCTACTGTACTTTTGATAATTTTTAAAAAGTATCATTAAAACCATTTCAATCCAGATGAGAATTACATCTCTCATTACTGTCATCCTTTTTTTTTTTTCCCCAACAAATAAATTTCATGTCTATGTCAGGCTTTGTTCTAGGGGGCTCTGGAGAAGGAGGCAACAAAAGCCCCTCCTGCATGGAGTTTCGGATTTGCTTAGAAGATGTGCTCCAGTGGAGGCTAACTGGGACAGATCTCTGTAATGTAAATAGCAGCTGTAAAGCTTTCTTTGATTCTCATACTCATTTTCCTTTTTAGGAGTCCCTGAATTTTGATCCAAGACTCTTGAACCCATTTTTTTAGCTCTTAAATAAAAACTTTATTTACCACTTTAATATACCATTTATGAGTTGAGTTAAAGGCTTGTTTCTCGCTGCTGAATTCAGATGTAAAATGAAACGGGTGAAAGCACTTTCAACTGGTTTAATACTTCAGGACATCTGAATTTCCTTTTTGTTTTTTGGTAAGTTATTATAATGTGGGCTTGGGGAGGGAAGGCTACAAAATCATGTGCTTTAGATACTTTGTTTATTGTAGTTATTTTAATATAAAAATAAATAAAATATTTTCATATAGGAAAGTGATAAAAAAAAAATAAGCTGGAGCCCTAATGCATTTGTCAAGATACACAGGTTTTCTTTTTTTCAGCATTTCAAATCTCCAGAATTCGATTGGCCTCTGATAGATAGATGAGCTTTCTTCCCTATACAATAGTTAAGAGTATTTTCTATCCATTTGGCAGTGATTGAATCTAAGACCCCTGCTGGGTTTACTGCATTCTTCCAACTTATTGGATAACTAGATGCTGAGAGATAACATTCCTAAAATTCGGAGTGGGGGTGGGGTGGAGCATGGAAGAACTAGTTGCCTTGTAATCCCCCTGAACTTTGCTTTTTTCCTTTTGGGAAGGGTTAACTTAAGCATACCCACCAATTGTTCATAACAGAGTCCTCTTACTCTTTGGCAAATAGAGCTTTAGTATTTGCCATTGGTGGTCTGGATGTAGGAGTACTTTTTACTGCAGGAGCAAACAGAGCTGCCGCTGTTTTAAGACTCAAGTGGGATGTTTCGGGTATTGCTTGGAGGTTGCAGAAGAGGCGAGCTTGTGTATACAGTGAAGGCAAGCTGGTATTCAGGTTGTAAATCACTGTTGGATCCTTCTAGTGCAGGGAGCTTAACCTTTCTTGTGCCATCAACCTCCTCAACAGTCTATTTAGGTGCAGAAAATAAAATGCATAGAATAGTGAGGAAATAAATGGCATTGAAATTAACATGAAAATGTGTGATAAAAGTAACATGCACGTTTAAAACATTAAGACCCTACATACAGAACTTTTAAGCCATTGAAAGGGATGTTCAGTGGTAGCTCAAGTTAGTGAAAATATTTCTTTTCCCATCTAATTTCATGGAATCTAGTTTAAGAATTTTTGCTTTACAACTAGCTTTTGCAGTGAGGGCATATTGATCCTGGGGGATGACAAATGTTTGAGGGAGGGCAAAACATTGATATTACAATGGTTTGTAAAAAATCATGAGTATAAACAGACAATATATTGATATTTTGGTATTAAGGTTTCATGGTAGGTTGGTGATCGGGGAGAAAAAAAGGTTAAGTGACCCACGAAGGAGTAAAATGAAAATAAATTTGAGAAAGTCTGTAGAAAAGAAACAATTATTTAAATTGGATCACTAATTTTTCTACAGTTAACCCCCTAATCTGTGGGTCCAGTTTCCAAGACCTTCCCATCCCACTCCCGCCCCCATCTCTATGGATGACTGAAACCACAGCTAGTACTTAGTCCATATATGTTGTATGTGCTGTGGGTTTTTTCCCTGGATAAATGCATCAATGATGAGGTTTAATTTATAACTAAGATACAGTAAGAGATGAGTAACAATATCTAATTATAAAATAGAATAGTAATACCATACTAGAGATTTTGTATGCTGTAATATAAATTTTGTGAATGCAGCTGGTCTCAATAATCTTGTATGTAATATTTTTGGTAACAAATCAGATATAGTCAGATAAAGTATGTCACCTTAAATTATTTCTGAGCCTCAGTTTCCACATCTGCAAACTGAAAACAAAGATCCTTGTTTGGTGTGGCTGGGAACATAAATGAGTCAGTCTTAGTAGTGTTTTGATGTTTGTGGAGGAGGGTGGAGACTTTGCTTTTAGATAGTACAAAGTTGAATTTGCATCTTTGCATGAACTTGACTAGAGATTTCTAGAAGTCCTGTGCCTGAGATAAAGGACATAAATATGCTAATTAAAGAGAAACCACAGTGCAAAAGTGTTCTCAGTTTAAAGTTTCTGTCTTCCCAATACCCTCCCCCACCACCATCACCACACTCTCCAGGAGGTAAAGATCAGTAAGTTTCTAATTTCAGAAAATTTCCGTGCACATAGCTTTATCTGCAAGCACAAAAAAGGGAGCACGTTGTATATACATCCTGTTCTCTACCCTTTTTTCTCCTCTTCATAAATCCTGTGCACTTGTTCTTGGCATATAAAATATAGGTCTCTTTTTAGAGTATTCATCTTTTTTCTGACCCTAATTGATTTGATCGGAACTTTACTGCTGGACCAGAGTGAATGCTGTTTTAGTTTTGCTGTTTGTTAGTACAGTGCATATATTCTTGTGTTACAGAGAATAAATTCCTAACAAAGGAATTGCTGGGTCAAAGGAAATCGCCTTGAGCTTCTGCCTGACTGAATTGCCTCTGAATGAGCTGCGCACTTACATGCACCTGCCAACACAGTGTATTTTTCTCCAAGGGAAAAGTTTTTTAAAGTTCTTGACACATAATTGCCAGAATTGCTTTTCCAGAAGGATGTTGCTACTAGCAGGCATTTCAAGTCTCGGGGAAGTCTTAGATAGATAACTTCCTACTTTAAAGGGTTCTGGGAATTGATTGTAACATGATTCTTTTTTTTTTTTTTAAGATTTATTCATTTATGCATCCAAGAACTGGGGTACAGGCCAGAGTCCAGAGAGGTGAGAGGAGTCACCAGAGACAGAGTGGGGAGCAGAACAGGCAGATCAATTGAAATACACTGCTGAGGGGAGCAGCGGGCAAGGCAGGAGAGGTCTGCTGTGCCATGTGGGTCACCCCCCTGGCCAGCGGCAGGGATCGAATACTCGTGCTGCAGTGGCTGAGGTTTGCTTCATAGTGTGTTGCTTAACCCACTGCACCACCAGGGAGGCCCTGTCTTCCTATCTTCAACTTACCCAGTATGCTGTTCTCTAGGTCAGAAGTAAATAAACTAGCATCACCCGTGGGGGCACGATGCTCAGCCCTCTGGGCCTGGATGGGTCTTACCAGCCAGGTCTGAGCAGATCTCCAATATCACCTTATTGGTTGCATGAAATGCATTGGCCTTGTCTTTTGCATATCAGGAGGCAGAGCTCCAAGGGGCTTCTTTTAATAATACGTTGTGTGGGTTTGCCTAGGATCATCACACCAAGTTTCCACAAACTGGATGACTCAAAATAACAAATTCTCCTAGATCTAGATGTGAGACATCTGAAATTTAGGTGGCTCCTTGGACAGGCGCTATGGGAAAATGCCTCTTCTTGAGGTTGGCTTTCAGCAATCCCTGACCTCCTAAATAAATCCTTGACCCCCCCCAGCCTCCTATCAGCCTTATTTTCAGGCAGCCTTAATCTCCTTTTCCTTTCTCTCGAAGGACACCCGACCTCGGGCTCAGGGCCATCCCAGTGATGCCCACAGATGTGACGCTTCCAATAAGGTCTCGTACTAAGCATTAGGACTTGATGTTCTCCAAGGGAACATTCTCCCCGATGAGGTGGCTGTCCCTCCAGACTGATGTCTGTGCCTCTGTCCCACTGGGACAGAGATGATGAAGATCTCTGTCATGTGCCACTAAACTGTCTCTTCCCACTAAACTGCCCCACGTCCATTCCTGGGCCGAGCTCTTGACTCTTTGTCTCTCGTCACAGGTCCTCCCCTGAACCGCCCCAGACACGGTGATGATGTGACCAATGGGGACAGGGCGGCGGTGAAGCGGCCTCGCCGGGAGGACACGCACATCTGTGACAGATGCTGTGCGGAGCTCTTCAGCTTCTCTGAGTTCTTGGAACACAAGAAAAGTTGCACTAAAAATCCACCTGTCCTCATCATGAGCGACAGCGAGGGGCCGGTGCCAGGCGAGGACTTCCCCAGCGCCGGGCTGAGCCACCAGGCCCACAGCAGGGAGGACAGCCACCGGGAGGAGGGTGGCGGCTCCAGCGACTTGAAGGAGAAGCCAGGTGCAGAGTCTGTTGTGTACTTGAAGACAGAGACCACCCTGCCTCCGACACCCCAGGACATGAGCTATTTACCCAAAGGCAAAGTGTCCAACACCAATGTCACGCTTCAGGCGCTGCGGGGCACCAAGGTGGCCGTGAATCAGAGGAGTGCGGACGCGCTGCCGGCCCCCTTGCCCGGCGCCAGCAGCATTCCCTGGGTCCTGGAGCAGATCCTGTGTCTCCAGCAGCAGCAGCTGCAGCAGATCCAGCTCACCGAGCAGATCCGCATCCAGGTGAACATGTGGGCCTCGCATGCCCTCCACGCCGGCGTGGCGGGAGCCGACGCCCTGAAGACCCTGGGGGGGCACGTGTCCCAGCAGGTCTCTGCTGCTGTGGCCTTGCTCAGCCAGAAATCCGGAGGCCCAGGTCTGCCCCTGGATGCCTTGAAACCAGCCAGGCTACCTCACGCCAACCTCCCTTCCACCACCAACTCTGTGTCCCCAGGGCTGACCCCCTTCGCCCTGAAACCAGATGGGACCCGGGTGCTCCCGAACGTCGTGTCCCGTCTCCCGGGCGCTTTGCTACCTCAGGCCCCAGGCTCGGTGCTCTTCCAGGGCCCTTTCTCCACAGTGGCGTTAGACCCGTCCAAGAAAGGGAAAGGGAAGCCACCGAACATCTCCCTGGTGGATGTCAAAACCAAAGACGAGGTCGCCCTCTGCAAGCACAAGTGTAAGTACTGTAGCAAGGTTTTTGGGACTGATAGCTCCTTGCAGATCCACCTCCGCTCCCATACCGGAGAGAGACCTTTCGTGTGCTCTGTCTGTGGCCACCGTTTCACCACCAAGGGCAACCTCAAGGTGCACTTTCATCGACACCCCCAGGTGAAGGCAAACCCCCAGCTGTTTGCCGAGTTCCACGACAAAACCTCAGCAGGCAACGGCATGTCGCCTGCCCTCTCCTTTCCTGTCCCTGTAGATGAGTCGAGTCTCTCTTTAGATAGCAAACCTGTCCTTGTAACAGGAACCCCCAATGCAGGGCTACCTCAGAATCTCTCTTCGGGGACTAACCCCAAGGACCTCACGGGTGGCCCGCTGCCCAGTGACTTACAGCTGGGGCCTCCTCTGGAAAGTGAGGGTGCAGCCCTACTTTCTGGGGCAGGGCCAAACCATAACTCCCCGAGGGTTGGTGGCTTCCAAGGGAGTGGGACCCCCGAGCCAGGGTCAGAGACCCTAAAACTACAGCAGCTGGTGGAGAACATCGACAAGGCCACCACCGACCCCAACGAATGTCTCATTTGCCACCGTGTCTTAAGCTGCCAAAGTTCCCTCAAAATGCATTACCGAACCCACACAGGGGAGAGACCGTTCCAGTGCAAGATCTGCGGCCGGGCCTTCTCCACCAAAGGCAACCTGAAGACACACCTCGGAGTTCACCGAACCAACACGTCCATAAAGACGCAGCACTCGTGCCCCATCTGCCAGAAGAAGTTCACCAATGCCGTCATGTTGCAGCAGCATATCCGGATGCACATGGGGGGCCAGATCCCCAACACGCCCCTGCCGGAGAATCCCTGTGACTTCGTGGGTCCCGAGCCAATGATGCTCAGCGAAAATGGCAGCACGGGGCCTATCTGTCACGATGACATCATTGAAAGCATCGATGTCGATGAAGTCAGCCCCCAGGAGCCCCCTGGGAGCTCCTCCAAGGTCCCCACGCCTCTGGCCCGCATCCACTCAGCATCGCCCACACTGGGGTTCTCCATGATGGCTTCCTTGGAGGCCCCTGGAAAAGTGGGCCCTGCTCCTCTTACCCTGCAGCGACAGAGCAGCCGAGATAATGGTTCGGCAGAGAGTGATGGGCTGACCAACGACTCATCATCCTCTGTGATGGGGGACCAGGAGTATCAGAGCCGAAGTCCAGACGCCCTGGAGACCATATCCTTCCAGGCACTCTCCCCAGCCAATAGCCAGGCTGAAAGTCTCAAGTCCAAATCTCCTGATGCTGGTGGCAAAGCCGAGGGCTCCGAGAGCAGCCGCACTGACTTGGAAGGTGATGGACCTTTGGATTTAACTTAATGTCCATTGTGGGCATGAGGTCATCCCAAAGGAACCTGGGTTGATCTTCCCAATGGAGAGGATGCTATGTAAAGAGCAGCCCTCTGCAGGGCATGTAGCCTTTCTGTATGGATGGAGGGAAATAGCAGCTCCTCTAGCCTAGTCACAATTTATTCGTATTAGTAATTAATACAAGCTGGGTGTGGACAGCAGGTGTTGTGTTTTGTTAGATTTTATTTTTGTGTTCTGAGCCTCACTGGGACAGACAGGTCATAAGCCTCCTTCCGTCCAGTGGAAGGATGTTGAGAAAGTGGATGACTGTTTTTGGTCATAGTTCCTTGATTCTGAGGTCTACTATCTTATGTCATAATAATGCTGGGGGGTGGGGGTGGGCTGGAGAATCTGGGGTCCATGCAAACCTAAGTGGTGAGGTACCTGCTCATGACATGAGACATTGTGGGGAGGGATGAGGGGAGAAATAGCTGCATGATATAATTAAAGAAAGGTGGCATCTACATACTTTAAACTCTTCATGGTGGAGCTTGCACTCAAATCCTAAGTGTTCATGTGATGCTCTTACCTTGACATCAGAATGGTAAACTATCCGGAGGGGCTGGGTCATTTCCTGTACAGGTGTACTTTTCCCGAGAGCCACGTCAGGTTCTCAGTACAGACAAATGGTTGCAGGGTTCTTCTTGGGTCTGAAGAAGAACTGAGTACTGGGTGATAACGGTTTGGGCTTGTTTTCTGTACCTACTAGGTCGGACCAGTCTCCCATCAACATTTATCAGAGCCCAGCCGACCTATGTCAAAGTGGAAGTCCCTGGGGCGTTTGTGGGACCCGCCAGCATGTCCCCGGGCATGACACCTTTGCTGACGACTCAGCCGCGCCGCCAGGCCAAACAGCACGGCTGCCTGCGCTGCGGCAAGAACTTCTCGTCCGCCAGTGCACTCCAGATCCATGAGCGGACTCACACCGGGGAGAAGCCCTTTGTCTGCAGCATATGTGGGCGAGCTTTTACCACCAAAGGCAACTTGAAGGTGAGTGCAGGTCTTCAGCAGGGCTGGGTGCTGGGGGGTGAGTGGCGTCTCTCTGGGTGCTTCCCATCCATGATGAAGTGGTGGTGGTGGGGCCTGGAATCAACTTTACTCAGTTTCAACACTTGAAACATTCTTTAAAAAGTGCATTTCTTCATAAGTCACATCTCTGAAAAGGGGGTGCTTCTTGCAGTCAGTGTCTATAATTGGCTTTTAATTTGAATCGCAAAATACTGCTGGATTTTATAATATGCTGTATAGAAGTGGGGGCATCGCTTGTGCCCCTGGCTCAGTATAAAGTCTAGTCTGGGTAGTTTTCTTCCCAACATTGGGAAGACTGGTTTCTGTGAATAGTTCAGCAGCTGCATGGAATAGACTCTGGGAGTCGAAGATGGTGTTTGTGATGCAATAATGAATAACCATCTCTGCACTTGAAGCACTTCCGGATTCGATAACTAGCCACCCTCTGTATTATTGTTTTCTCTTGCTAACTGGCTAGGTTGAAATAAATCAGTTGAAAAAAAATATGTATATGAAGCAGTAATACGACCTTACTTTGTTTCCCACCCCAGATTACAAAGCACCCCTTTCCTTTTCCATAAAAATGCAGCGCCACTAGAGATTAACAACAGCCTCTAGGCTTAGCAGCCCTGTTTGTAACACTGGGCAGCTAGGTATATCCAGAGACTGACATACATATCTGTGATTACAAGTTGGGTCCACCTGGGTTTTTAGGCAGGGAGGAGCACCACCCCCCATGGAAGGGTGGGGGTGAGAACAGGTTGCTATGAGGCGACTGTTTCCCCCCGTCCTTTCTTCCAGTTTCTTGTTTGTCTCTGAGTCTCTTTTCTCTCCTTTTCTAACAAGTGAACTAGTTGAATCTTTGTAGTTTAGCCTAAATGTTGAAAGTTCATCTTAAATTGGAACTAGAAGACCATGTCTTAAAAGCATATATATTTATTGTTATAAAAACCTGTGTCTTCTGAAAGTGTTTTGGTCTAGTTGATGAAAACAACAGTAACTTGCTCTCTAAAGCAGACTTTCAGAAACACAGCTTCACTCTGGCCAGCCTTGGGCACGTGACCAGTGCCCCTTGGCTTCCCAGAAGTGGGGCATGTGGTTGCAACAACTTCAGTTGTCCTGTAGATGTATGTGTCGAGTGTTCCAGTGGTCACCTGGAACATCTTGACAGCTGTTTATAATGACACAGACCTGATGGATGGTATCTGCTAATTTCTAAAGGGTGTTAGTGAAGGGGGTTGGGGGGGAAACAAGCCTGACTGAGAAATCTGGGGCTGGCACATCCTTCAGATTTTAAAGAAGCTGAAAGGGATTTGAAAAAGCAAAAGCCAGACGGGGAAAGTAATCCGGGAGAGGAGACCAGGTTGAAGAGAAGCAATGAGTAGTGGGGCCGTGCTTCTCCCCCAACAAGTCAGAGACTCTTGGTCGAGGCAAAGCCATGTGCCATCAGATCTCTATGTGTTGGAAACCCCTGTCCCTGTCCCTGCAGGTCCACTACATGACCCATGGGGCCAACAACAGCTCTGCTCGCCGGGGGAGGAAGCTGGCCATCGAGAACACCATGGCACTGTTAGGGACAGATGGCAAGAGGGTCCCTGAGATGTTTCCCAAGGAAGTGCTGACCCCCTCGGTGAACGTGGACCCCGTGGTGTGGAACCAGT
Organism: Galemys pyrenaicus; assembly: GCA_019455555.1. NCBI lineage: Eukaryota > Metazoa > Chordata > Mammalia > Eulipotyphla > Talpidae > Galemys > Galemys pyrenaicus. The sequence continues at coordinate 1,132,435 of JAGFMF010011603.1, forward strand.
ACACAACCATGCTCCACGGCGGCTTGGCCATGAAGACCAATGAGATCTCCGTGATCCAGAGCGGCGGCATCCCTACACTGCCCGTGTCGCTGGGCGCTAGCTCTGTGGTGAACAACACCACCCTCTCCAAGATGGATGGCTCGCAGTCAGCTCTGGGCGCTGACGTGGAGAAGCCCAGCGCCGCTGACAGCGTCCCCAAGCACCAGTTCCCCCACTTCCTGGAAGAAAAGAAGATTGCAGTCAGCTGAGCCCCGGAATAGCCAGGGGAGGAGGAATGCAGACCTAGTGATCTCCAGCTCTTGTTTCACTGTCAAAAGCCCACCTCCTCCTATCTGCTTCCTCGACGTGCAGGTCATGTTTACAGCTGGGACCACACCTCAGGCAAGTCCCACAATCACAATGTTGCTGTGCTGCTTTGCCAAAAACAAAAAGCCAAAAAAGGGGACAAATCCAGACTAAAATACAGTTTTGAGTATTTTTTTTTTTTTAATTGTGGAAGGAAGCGGGTCTTGCAAAGTTGCTTTGTTGCTTGCGACAGACTATAACATAAAAGCTTTGTACAACCTCGGGTAACCCTTTCCAAAGACTGTCCTGTGTATCAAGTGGGAACTGACTGGACCACAGTGGAAGAGACAACTGCTTAGCCTGATGGGGCAGGGGGGCTGTATGTGAGGAAATGGACAAGGTCTACCATCTGTTGAGAGGTCTGTACCCCCCAGTCCTGCACCCGTCTTTTTGTTTTTCCTTGTTTTTGAATGTACCCTTTTTTTAAACTAAGGTTGTAGAATTACAGAATTCCTCCAACCTTGGAACCTTAAGTAGGATGCTCTCCAGTGGGCTGATTTTAGTCCTTGGGGAGTCGATGTGTGTGTTGCTGCTTATTTAAATACAGTTCAGCTGAGAGTGCCAGTGGCTGGCACTGCCCTTGCTCTCCCGGAGCCCCAGGGGAGATGGCACCAAGTAGGGGGTCTCGGGGGACTAAACTGGGTTCGCCAGTGCCTGCTCTATTGAAGCACTGGGTTTTCATTCTTATGGAAACTCACAGAAGGGCGTGTATCTTATAGATTCACATGATAATTCACATAATAATTTTTTAAAGGTCCTTGGTGTGACTTAATGCTAAGTCACTGAAAATTTCTTTTCCCCTGAGTATTACATGAAGGCTACGAACTTGGATCAGGCAAGTCCTGGGTGTGAAAGCTTTAATTTATCTACCTCATTTATTTTTTATTTTTGTAGCCATAGTCTCTATTTTCCTATTTTATGACCGCTTAAGTGTTCCTAGCCCCTGTCTTAAACCTAAGAGTTGATGTATTTGGTGGGAGCAGCTGGATGTTCAAGATTTTTTGTGATTCCTTTGTTTTTTAACTCCTTTTTTGTATATGTAATATTAAACAAATGTTGCTCTGATGGTTTAATAAGGAGGGAGAAAGACCTTGCCTTCTGGGTGGAGAAGTCTTTTCTCCCTTCTGTGTGGGAAAGTGGATCAAAGACTGCTGGTCTTGGTTATTGGACCTGACCTGAGGATCCAAACAAGTTTTTTGTTTTGCCAAGTTGTGCCTTTCCTTCTGGAATTGTAAGTGAACACAATACTAGTACCTGTTTACACTGTGAAGTGGATATTGTTACAGAGAATACACCAGAGGCTTTCTCACTGTTAAGCTAATAATGCCTTGTGAATGTATGATCTATGGAGGAACCCCTGTAGTTTTTACCTGCTGATGATGTCTGTCTGTTGGAGAATAAATTCAGATTTTTTTCCCCTTCCACCAGGTGTGTATGTAAATTTTCCTGGTGGTTTTCTACTCCCAAACTGAGCTTCCTTCAGGTAATCTTGAATGTTGGCTGGAGTTTGTGTGTCAACATATCAAGCTCATCATGCAGTGGATCTCCCTCTTACCATATTCCACCTTCCCCCCATCCCCCCGTCTCAACTGGTCTGGCCCTAACCTGCTTAATCACTGGGCAGAGAGACAATTGTTTTTGCCATTACACACTTGTGGGCTGCTTAGATTGCAGTGGAGGTGCACATAGGAGGTTAATTTAATTTCAAGGAAGAATCTTAGGGTATTGAGAGGGTCTTGACAGGGTGCTATACCAGGCTGGATGAGGTTAATGTCCTGCTGGTTAAGTACCTACCTGCCTGCCTTAACCTGGCAGTCTCTGCGAACCCAGTGGCAAGACCAGCATCAGATTCTAGGAATATTTATGACTCTGGACACCTGAGGTAGATTTTTTTTTTTTTAAAGATTTTATTTACTTTTCGGGCCTCCCTGGTGGCACAAGGGGTTGAGTGCAGTACTGGAGCTTCCACAGCCACTACAGTGCAAGTTCAATCCCTGGCCAGGGAAGGGATCCATAAAGTGCAGCAGACCTCTCCTGCCTCTCCCCCTGCTCCCCTCAGCAGTGTGTTTTAGTTGATCCGCCTGTTCTGCTCCCTACTCTGGTGAATGCTCTCACCCTCTTCTCCCCCATACTTCTGGCCTGCATCCCAGCTCTTGTAGGCTTTAATAAAAACCTCAGAAAAAAAATATTTTACTTTTGCATAGAACTGGGGTGTAGGCCAGAGGTGGGGTGCATGTGAGAGTATTCACCAGAAACAGTGGGGGTCAGACAGGCAGATTGAAACACTGCTGAAGAGAGCAGTGTGTGAGATGGGAGAGGACTGTTGCACCTTGTGGGTCAGCTCCCTGGCTGGGGATAGCTTGAGAGCGCTTTAATCCCTGTGCCACCAGGAAGGCTCAAATTTTGAAGTCTTCAAAAATAAACTGCCAATTACATGTCAGTTCTATCAGTAGCAACGGGGGGGAGAGGGGGAACACAAGAAGCTTGCCCTTCCCCAGCCTTCTGCTTATGTTGGCTCCCTAGAACTTTTGAAGGGCAGATGTTCTGGGAAGGGCATTGCTTTGCAGGGGCTTGGTTGATGCATTTGCTGAGAGAGCTTGGGCTTGGGCTGGGCCTGTTGTAGGTGGGAAAATTGGACCTTCCTGGTAGGTTGACATCAGGATTGAGGCACTGAGAAGGTGGTTTGTTCAGTGAGGTCTGACCTTGCCAGGTATAGTCAGGTGACAGGTGAGCAAAGCCTCACTTCACCATCATGAAGGAAGGCACTGAAGTAGGTGTATCTTGCAAGAATCTTGCCCCTCTATTTCCAGGGGACTGCTCCAGCAATAAGGCCTGTTCTTAGAACTCATCAGCATGCCTGCTTGAGCACCTGTCAACTTATAAGGGAAGTCCAGAGCCAAGTTCAAGGACAGAGGGGAAAGGGGGTACTTTTCAAGTCAGGAAAGGATGGACTTGGGGGACAAGGTTAGATTCTCAAGAAACTTCAGCTTCTTGGGCTGGGTGCCTGAAGACAAGATAATTCACAAACTGGGCCTTCCTGGTGGTGCAAAGGGTTAGGTGCCACACTGGGGCTTCCACAGCCAGTGCAGGCGCAAGTTCGATCCCCGGGTAGGGAGCCACCCACATAGTGCAGCAAACCTCTCCTGCTTTGCCCGCTGCTCCCCTCAGTGTATTTAAGTCCATCTGACTGTTTTGCTTTCTACTGTGAATCCTGTCTCTAGTGAATCTTCTCGCCACCCTCACCTTTGGCCTGTACCCCAGCTATTGTATGCATGCATAAATAAAATCTCAAAAACAAAAGATAATTCATGAACCTCAGATACCTACTATGCAGAAGGGGTACTGTTTAATTCCTAGGATGATAGTAAGATCCAAGGGGAGCATGGAAAGCTTAATTGGGGACGCAGCGTCCAGTAGAGTGGCCATCGCTTTCTCACCTACACTATCCTAGTTGGAGAACTTGGTCCCAACTCTGCATTGGGTAGATTCTCTTGGTTCATTTGGTGAGCCCAGGGAGGAGGTTGCAGGAGTCTAAAGGCACCTGACTCTGGGCATCTGTACCTGGAAGACGATTTGGGTTTTTGCATCTCAGCCTGGAGTCAAGCTTGCAGTGGCACAATTCATCATTCCCTGGTTGATTGCTTTAAAAGAAATACTTATGTGGAAAAATAGGCTAGCGGGGGTAATTTTAAAGGGAGATTTTCATGTGCCTTCAATAATGTAATAATAAGCACAAGTGTTTCAGCATTTCGTGGATATCTGTGTGTACTCTACACCTCCTTCCCCACCACCAACATCGACAGACAGCCAAGGATGCTTGGATGTGTGTATGGAAGTCATAAGAGGGCGGGTCTGTGCTGGTTCTGGTGCTTTCCTTGGTGTGGGGAAGCCCACTTTGAATCCACAGAAGAGCTGCATCTGGTCTACTTTGTAGACAGTTTGCACCTCTGCTGGCTTCTCAGCATCACCCATTTTTTTCATGGAATTTGAGAGGTTTCATTTAAAGATGGTACCTTTTCCAGTGGAGAAAACCTGTGCTTGAATAACCCCAGTTCCCATCAGCTCCTCCAGTTCTGGTCCCTTGTCTCCAAACGAGATCATTAAGTACATTTTAAAATAAGGGACACCCATTTCTGTTCAAAGGAAATGAGTTGGTAGTGGTGGGTTGTGGTATGGTATAGGTGTGGACCTGTACCCCAGAAGCCTATACATTGTGGTAAGCCCATGTTACCTTAATTTAAAAAATAAAAGGGAAGATTAATAAGTGGGAGGAAGCAATTGCTTGTGGACTAGAATGGATGTTTGCTGGGTGACTTCCACTCCCCAAACAGAAATTTCAGCCTAAAAAAAAATAGATTAAAAAACCCTTTAGACTTTTGCCTAAAAAGCACTTTACTATAACCAATTTCAAATTTTTTTAAATATCAAAAGAAAAAGGATTAGTTAAGCTAGAGCGAAGTGAAAATAAGGAAGTAAATTTACCTCTGAAAAGTAGACTTCCCACTTGTGGTTATTGAGAACTTGCAAATGTATTTAAAAGCAGCAGCTAGCTCTCTGCATTTTAAAGTCTAAAGAAAGGGCATTCCTGTGGCTCAAGCAGCAGACCTCTCCTGTCTGCTCCCCTCAGCAGTGTATTTCAGTAGATCCACCTGTTCTGCTCCCCACTGTCTATGGTGAATCCTGCACCTCTGGCATGCACTCCAGTTCTTGTACACATAAATAAGTAAAATGAATAGTAAAAAATGCTTCAGGTTCAATATTAAGTCACTTAAATCTCTAACTCCCAACAGTACACAGGTATTATTTTAGTTTATATGCAAGTAAAACTTCAATGGGTGAATTAAAAGTGAAATTTTATTGAAATCTAAATAAAATAGTTGTATTATTTTATGGGATGGAATGAGGAAAATAAGGGAATTTAATAATTAAATGAAATTAAATGCTAGGAATTGATTATTGGGAAAATACTAGGAATTACCTATTGGGAATGTAATTAGATTAAGATTTTCAGCTAGGCCTGAAAAATCCTAACTGTGAGCCACGAGGGCATCAATCAAAGCCTGGGCCAGGCTGGAGGGAGAAGCCCGGGGAGGGCGTCTCAGGAGAGGAGCCTGGCACAGGTGTTGGTCCAGCTTGCGGGTGGTCAGGTGCGGCTACCCGGCAGGGTGAACTGAACCTTCTTCAGGATCCCCTTTCTGGGGGATCTTCCTGCTTCTTGGGGAGCCTGGTGACTTGGGGGCCCCACGGGGGCTTGCGGAGCAGCGACGCCTGTGGGAGCAGCGGCAGCAGCCCCGGCCGCCCTCTCCGCCGCGCACCTGAAGGACGCCTGGACGTTGGCCAGCACCAGTCTGAGGTGGGCGTTCTCCCTCCTGAGCTGCCGGACCATCGCCTGGGTGCACAGGGCGGCCACCTCTCTCTGCTCGGCTTGCCGCTGGTGGGACGCGCTGATGCTCCTGAGGAAGACGGTGGTCCTCTCCAGCTCCTGCTCCTTGTCGCAGGCCATGTCCCGGTAGAGGCTGAGCTGGTCTGCTTGCAGGCGGCGAGCCTGGGCGCGCGTGGCCAGGCGGCGGCGGGCTTGCTTCTGCCCCAGGGCGCTGAGCAGCCCGTGGACGAAGGCCCGGTGGAACGGGGGCAGCACCTGGAGGCTCAGCCTGAGCTTGTCCACCTCCCTGCTGAGCTGCGTGTTCCGGGCCTGCAGGGAGGCCAGCTCCTCCCCGAGGCTGTCTCGCTGCCGGGCCAGCTTTCTGAGCTGCTCCTCCGCCACGCTGGGGGGCGGTTCTGTCTTGCCTCCTGCTGACCTGGTGAGGGACTTGGCAGCCCAGAGGAGGAGGTCCACGTCTTCCTGGGACAGAGAGCCCGGGAGACGGGAGCCCGCGGCTCCTCGGTCCTGCTGAACTCGGGCAGAGGCCGGCTGCTCCCGCTCGTCCTCCAGGAGGTTGGGCAGCCCGAGGGTCCTGAGGATGATGTGGGCCAGAGCGAGCACCTGGGTGTCCCTGTGCCCCAGCACCTGCCGCAGGTGAGCATGGCAGTGCTCCCACTGGGCCCCCAGCTCCCGCAGGGCGCTCACGCGCTGCCTCCAGCCCTCCCTCTCCTGGCACAGCGCCTCCACTCCTTGCTGCAGAGCCAGGTTCTCCTCCAGCCTGGCCGCCAGGGTCTTCTCCAGCTGGTGCACCCGGTCCCGGGAGGCCTTCAGCTGGTCCTTGGCAGCGATCAGTCGGGCTTGCTGGGCCTGGGCTTCGTCCGCGAGGCTGCGCATCTGGCCCTGGAGGCGCGCCTGCTGCCGTCGGGAAAGCGCGGGCTGGGGGGCCTGTCTTCTGTGGGCTTGGGCAAGGAGGCCTTCCACGGGTGGCCAGTCGTCGGGCATCTTATTGAGGGCGACCAGGCAGAGCAGCTGCAGAGGGGCAGGGCTGGCCCCCTCCGCAGGGGACTCCACGGCTTCCGGGGCTGGCGTGCTGGGTGCCGCCCGCTCCTGGACTCGTGGGCAGGCTGCCCCCCGGGCCCGACCTCGTCCGCACAGCTTCTCTGGTCTTCCTCCCAATAGCCTCCTCTTCAGAATTAGAACCACGAGGGCCACACTGACCAGGAGCTCCCAGGGAAGCCCCACACTGGGGTGAGGGCTTCCCCCACAGAGTTTAGAGCAGCCCACAGCGGCTCTAGCACCTGTGGGGGAGCCATTAGAGGGCAGGCAGCAGGCGCTCACTGGCTCCATAGGGCACCAAGACTCTGCCTGAGCAGCCAGTGTCCTGGACAGACACCCCTGAGGTCCGGAATCCTCAGGCGTGCTGGGTCTGCAACACAAATCAGCGCCAGGCAACGAGGGTTGCCTGGGGGGAGGGGATGACCCTGGGAGGAGGGAATGGGGGGTCCCGGAAGGTTCTAGAAAGCAGTGCTTCCGCCCACGCTGCCCCCTGCATGGATTCAGTCGGTATGACCCAAGCAGGAAGGGAGAGTTGGGCGTTGCTAAGAGCAGTTGTTTCCGTGATAAATTCTCTAGATGTATTTGGAAGTGACTTTGGTGAGGGGCAAGTGAAAAGAGGGAGCATGTGGTGAAGGTGCCTATGTTTCTTTGGTGACAATAAAATGAGGAGAAAAGTGAGAGCTGGCACACACATGGGAACCCAGAGTGGCTGTTATTAGGGATGTCATGTTGTGGGTGACAGTGATCCCCACAGAAGGGGAGGCTGCAGGCCCTGCTCGGGTAAGGAAGGGTGGAGCTCGGCAGGGAAGGAGAGAAAAGCTGAGCAACTCTCAGGAGAGAAGACTTGAGAGAATATTGGAAGGTGCCCGTAGAGCAGAGAGAATGTGAAGAGAACCCTCCCTTGCTTCTTGGCCTTCACTTTGCACCAGGGACCTGGGGACATGGGAATGGACATACTTGAAAATGACATGGGTGAGAGACCCAAGGGGAGGCTGACTGTAGGATCAGAGAAAAATTATCAGGCTTTTCCGCCCTCCTGCCATTGGTGTGATGATGGACACCTGCGGTTCTGCACGCGTGCCTGAGCGGGCATGTGCAAGTGGGCACGCCTGGGTTTGGGCACGGACATATAAGGGCAGTGTCGTGAGGACGCCAAGAGAGCAGCAGAGCAGAAGCGGCAGAAGTGAGAGTGAGATGGGCCAGGGGCTAGGAGGACTGCCGGCCTCCTAACTCTCCCTGCCACCGGCCCCCCTACCTGCCATTGTACCTGGTCGCCTCTGATGATAAAAGCCTGAAAATGCCACTGAGGGCTCCAGGACTCCTCCTTTACCCCGTCTGCCGGGGTCATCGAGAACTTGTTTGGTGCCACTTGCTGGCACTATACTATGTCAGCCTTTATCATGACACTAATTTGATTTTGCGCCTTTCCTTCCAGATGGGCTTGGCCCCTTCTACCCCTGTGGTTCTGCCAGAAGTCTTCTTAGATTTGTGGCAAGCTTTGGGTGCTCAGTGGCCCTGCTTTGGGCCAGCCCTGATTGACCAGACATTACCCACCTGGGCATGGGAAACGTTGGATGTTTCAATAGAATCTGTTGTGCTTCACTTTCTTCTCTTGCACACATTCTCTTGAAGTCCTGTTCTAGGAAGGTCTCATGCACTCAGAGTGTATTTTGTGTTGGTGCAGCTGATAAAGAACCCATTTAGGGCAGTCAGGTTTGGGGGTACCAGGGTGTCCCCATTCTGGTAGCATATAGTACCTGACAGTTTATTGTTTGTGCACATTAAGAATGATTTTTTAATGGTGGTGGGAAATGGGGACCACAGTTGATGTCAAACATATATAAAGAAAAAAAACATTTAAAAAATGAATTTGTGGACTTCCCTGGTGGTGCAAGTGGAAGTCTCAGCACCCCGAAGCATCCACAGCCACTGCAGCATGAGTTCGATCCCTGGCCAGGGAGCTGACCCATATGGCGCAGCAGACCTCCCCTGCCTTACCTGCTGCTCCCCTCAACAGTGCATTTCTGTGGATCTGCCTGTTCTGCTCCCCACTCTGTCTCTGGTGAATCTTCTCACCATCCCCCTGTGCCTCTGGTCTATACTTCAGTTCTTGTATGAATAAATAAAATCTTAAAAAAAAAATTTGTGAGAGGTATGTATAAAAATGATACAATAAATTAAAATTTGTAAGATTAAAATCAAAATGTCCTCACGATGCAAAGGAATTAAATTTTTCTCATCAGCCCAATCCCCCGAAGAGCCAATTCTATCAACTTTTTGTCTGTGCTCCTAGATATTTTTCCATTTACAACCTAGAAAATATGTGTATTGTTCTTAAATGTGCAAATGATAACATGTCACAGCCTCTGTACCCTTGTACAACTCAGTGAGGCTCATTTCAGCGGCCTGCCCATCAGGTCAGAAGACCCTGAGTCATCTGCTAGTCTCTAGCTCCTTAGTCCCCCATGGATGGATGGACACCTAGGTTGTTTCTGTTCTTTCTTATTACACAAAATGCTGAGGTGTTTGCATGTGTGTGAGTGAGTCTGCACGATCAACTCTTGCAAGCAGAGTCCAAAGGGCACATGTGGTGAAAATCTGATAGGTAGACATGAAAATGGGGTTCTCATCACTGCCTGGTCCACATTCTTAGTCATTAACTTTGTGATCATTTAGCATTTAATGGGCGAAAACTAGCATCTTCATAGAGTTGCTTTTTGGTATCTCCTTATTCTTTGGTTTGAAAGTCCTGCATTGTTGTTCTGTGGCCTGTTATCCCCAAATGTGAACTATTATCAGGTGTAACTAAAGTCTTCAGTTGCAGTAATCTAGTTCCTGCCCCCCCTCCCCTTCACTTTGCACTTTTCCTTTCTCTTTTCAAATTTTTCAGGTTCTAGGAAAGGTAGTAGAGTCTAGATACTGTGTGGGGGGTGTTTGTGAATGAGTGCATGTGGGTCTGTGTGAAGGGGTCGCTGCGAGTGTGTGTGATTGTGACTCAGGGTAGTCGAATGTCACTGAGTGACTGAGGGCTCCTGTGTAAGGCCTGGAGGGCCGAGTGTGAGAGTGCAGGTGTTAGGGCTGTGTGTGGACCCCAGGGGCCCGGCGGAGAATCAGGGTGAGTGAGTGGGGGTGGTGGTGGAGCCTGGAAAGCAGAGTAGGTAGGGTGTGTGTCCTTGCATGATGGTGATTCCTGGTCACGCATGTGTGAGGCCCGAGGTCCACAGTTGGTGTATGAGGGTGACTAATGGGTGATGAGGGTCGCGGGATGCATGTGCAGCTGTGCGTGTAGCTATGCCTGGTGGGTATTGGGGGTGGACATGGCGGGGCGTCTGTGTCTGAGTGGTGGCTGTTGAGGTGAGCGTGGCCGGTTTCATGTGCGGATGAACTTGTGGCTGTGATTGGTGGTGGGTGGTGGAGGGAGGCAGCTAAAAACGTATGGAGGGTTGTTGTGAGTGTGCCCTCGGGTGCAAGAGTGGGTCCGGAGAAGACGACGGGGGAGGGGGCCCCACTGAGGTGTGCGAGTGTGCCAGGGAACGCCGGGTGTTGGGGGGCGGGTGCTGGGCAGGCGCGCGCGCGCACGGCGGGGCGTGGGCGAGGGGCGCGTGGCCGGGTGGGCGCGCGTGGGGGGCGCGCGGCGCGGGCTGGGGGCGGGCACACTGCGGCGGCGGCGGCGGCGGCGGCGGCGACGCGGACTCTGCGGGCCGCCCCCCGTGGCAGGCGCGGGGCAAGCGGGCGCATAGCGGAGCTCGGGCCCATGGTGCGCCCGTGTCCGTCGGTCGGGCCGCGCGGGCGGCTCCGCGCGTGGCCCGGCGCTCGCGAGCTCGCCCCCTCGCTGCGGACCCGGCCCGCCCGCTGCCGCCGCCTCCTCCCCCGGGGCGGCGCGGCGCCGGCTGGCGGCGGCGCGGAGGCCGGACCGGGCGGCGGCCCAGGCGGCGCGGGGGGCGCGGCGGCCAAGGCGGGCGGCGCCGGCGACATGACGGACAACATCCCGCTGCAGCCGGTGCGCCAGAAGAAGCGGATGGACAGCAGGCCCCGTGCCGGGTACGTGGGGCCCGGGACTCAGGGCCCGAGGCGGGCCGCCCTCCTTTGTCCGTGCGCGGCCGGCGCGGGGCGCTCGGGCTGGCCGGGCCCGGCCTGACAGCTTGGTCGCGGGCGGAGCCGGGCGCCATGAACCGGCGGGCGGGCCCGAGGAGGCGGGGGTGCGGGGGGGTCTCCCTCCGCTCCTCCTCGGGGCCGAACCTTTAGCGCGATCCCAGCCCTTGGGGCCCCAAATCCCGGCTGTCTCGCCCCCTCTGTTCACCCTCCTTTTTGGAACCCGAAAGCCGGACCCGCCCCAGCGCAGTTTGTCGGCGCGGGGATTGAGGATCGTTCCTGCCGTTTCAACATTTTATTGTTTCCCGACTGCTCCTGGCGCTGGTGATTTCGGTCTGGCAGACATCGAACAGTCCTCAGGAGCCCGGATATGCTCAGCTTACGGGGGTGGGGAGGCACGGCCTCTTCCGCAGACTAGCTGCGGGGTCCCGCATAGGCGCCTCCGGGCTCGGGCTCCGGCTCCGCGACGGCCGCCCCTCCCAGCCCCGGGTGGACGCCGGCCAGCCCCCGCGGGAGGGCGGGAGGGACTCCTGCTGGTCCACTGGGGACTCCCCCGTGCCCACGATCTGAGGGACGCAGATCCCCTCCGCAAGACACGGCAGCCCCTCTCTGAGCCCTGTCCGGTGGTGCAGACCCGGCGGCAGCCAGGGCGTGGATTTTCTCCCCCTTGGAGAGGGGACGAGTTGATATTTTGCGCCCTGCTGTTCCCATTCCGAGGATAGCAGTGAGTGACCTGTTGAGGTTTTGAGGGACAGTGGCCTGGTCAGTGGCGACTCACGCGGGAGGGTGGGGGCGGTCAGGTTGAGGGAGCTGGTCCTGCAGATGCCCTGGCCTCGCCCAGACCCGCCGTCAGCTCTGAAGGGGGTGGGGGACCTGGAACTGTGCCTTTTCCCAGGCCGCCCAGGTGAGGTTGACGTCCGCCCAGTGGCAGCGGGGCGGGGCTGCGGCCTCCCGGCCCGCCCTTGCCCTGAGCGCCGCAGATCGTCGTCGCGTCAGTTGTTGGGTACCGGGGGTGGGGAGGCTGATCCCCGAGGTTGGCTTCCCCAGGTGTTAGTGAAATTAAAAAATGGCAGCTGCCATTTTGTGGGGTCTTTGTCCTGTCTTCCTTGAATCTTCCGGTGAAGAGGCCTCAGGGCCATAATACGGGAGGAAGTCGCTCGGCGAGGTTCAGGATCGCCGGGAGGAGACTGAAAAATGGAGATTAAGCTCAGGATCTGACCCGCGCCTTTCTTCACCTTCCTCATGTGTTTTGATCCTGACTTCTCGAAACTAAAAAATGACAGTAATGTCCAGCCCATACCTGGAACATGCCGACAATATACACACACCCTCGGTGAATATGTAAGTGAATTAATAGGATCAGCAGGGTCTAAATCCTCTAGTTACTGATTTGTGCCACAAACAATGGTGAAATGCCTACTAAGTTCAGGGATTCGCCAGGTGACAGGAATGCAAAAAATAAATTAAACATTAGCCCGACCCAACAGGTGGTGCCTGCTCACCTGGGCTGTGTGGGAATCTCCTGGGCGCTGAAGACGTGAAATCCCTTCCCCATTTTAGACCTTTGAAAGAAGACTGGACTTCTCCAAATTTTTTTATAAGATTTATTTATATATGATACAAGAACTGGGGTACAGGTCAGAAATGCAGGGGATGAGAGGATCCACCAGAGACAGAGTGGGGAACAGAACACTGCTGAGGAGAGTAGCAGGTGAGGCAGGAGAGGTCTGCTTCACCATGTGGGGCCCTCCCTGGCCAGGGACAGGGGTCGAACTCATGCTGCAGTGGCTGCGTTTTGCTTAATAGTGCGTGGTTTAACCCACTGCGTCAGCAGGGAGGCCCTCCAATTCTTTTTCTTTTTTTAATTTTCTAAGCTTTCCAGATCTTTTTTTTTTTTTTAATATTTATTTATACATATAAGAGCTGAGGTAGAGGCCAGAGTCCAGGGAGGTGAGAGGATTCACCAGACAGAGTAGGGAGCAGAACAGGCACACTGACTGAAACACACTGCTGAGGGGAGCAGCGGGCACAGCAGGAGAGGTCTGCTGCGCCATGTGGGTTCCCTCCCTGGCCGGCAACAGGAGAACTAGTGCTGTAGTGGCTGAGGTCTGCTTCATAGTGCCTTGCTTAACCCACTGTGCCACCAGGGAGGCCCAGCTTCCCAGATCTTTTTAATGTGCAGTCATAGGAAACTGATGCAGTGCATGAGATAAAAATGCAAATAATTATTTAAAAGTGAAATGGTCATGATAGAAATGTTCCCTGTTAATATAAGGGCCAGAGGGAGCTATGCTGTTTAAAAAAACAAAACAAAACAAAAAACGCAAAAAAGATTTCTATTTGGTATTAAAATGGAAGATCATACTCCCTTTGGAATTTGCCACTTTGAAACTAATTTATTTCCTAAGCTGACACTGATTCATATTTAAATCATATAGCCAAAGACATTTGGGTATCTGATCTTGTATTTAACCTGCAGTTTTTGGAGTAGCTGTGTCCAGGTGGGAATCTTGCTGTGTGGAAACACTGTTGGAGGCAGGGAGTGATGGAAAGTTAATTCGCATGTTAAGTCTTAAGTTACAGTGGGGGCCAGGGTGAGTGGAAGAAATTAGATCTACTAGGTAGATTCTCTATTGGGCACTGACGGTCAACAACCCTGTTCAATGGTTTTTTTTTTTTTTCTGGATAGCTAGTTTATTCTTTCATTTTTGTGTTGTCCTGTTTTTACAAAATGTGTACAATAAATAATGTTAATTTTAAAAATATTTGGGAAAAACACTTGTAACAGCAAATGTTTTTCATAACATTTACTCTCTTTGTATATATGTCCACCCCCAAAGATCCAATCGAATTGTTTTATTATTTAAAATTTTTTTAAAGTGTCACCAGTTTATTTTTTGTTTTTAAATGTAGTATTTTTTTTCTTACATCATCATTAACTTTCAGACAATATGTGATTTTTCTCCCTTTCAATGTGGCCACCGTAGTGCTCTTACCACCCTAGTCCATTTTTATAATCCCTTGTGCTCTCCCTCCCCACCCCCCAATTCCTGGATGCCTCAGACCTAAGGTCAACTTTCAGGGTTTGTCTTTGACCCTTTGTTTGGTTTCTCTATATTCCACTGTAGTAAAACCGCCAGTTATTTATCTTTTTCCTTCTGATTTATTTCACTTAATATCAACCATTCCAGCTCCATTTATGCTGCCTCATAACAACTGTGTGAGTTTTTGGAGTTAATTTTCCCATTTCGTTTATATACATGCACACACACATATATAGTATGTGTGTGTGTTTATTCACATTCATCAGCACACAGTAAGTTTATTAAGGAAACGTGAATAAGGAAAGAGACACCTGCATAGACACACATGGGCTGTCTTAAAGAACAAGAATTGTAAATTCCCCCATTTTGTAAATGAGGACACCAAGATCCAGTGATGGTAAAGAATTTGTTCAGGGGCCTCCCTGGTGGCGCAGTGGGTTAAGCAACGCATTATGAGGCAAACCGCAACCACTGCAGCACGAGTTCGATCCCTGCTGCCGGCCAGAGAGGGGGTCCACATGGTGCAGCAGACCTCTCCTGCTGTGCCCGCTGCTCCTCTCAGCAGTGTACTTCTGTTGATCTGCCTGTTCTGCTCCCCGCTCTGTCTGTGGTGAATCCTCTCACCCCGCACACCTCTGGCCTGTACCCCAGTGCTTCTATGCATAAATAAATAAATAAATCTTTAAAAAAAAAAAAGAATTTGTTCAAGATCATAGAGATGGCGTGAGGGGATGCATTTGAATCTGATCTTCTCATTTTACCTAGTGGCTCTAAACTGTAGGACAGTTGGAGACATGGAGGTTAAAAGCCAAAACCACAGGTGCCGGGCATCCAGGAGAGTGTATCCACCTGACGCTGGGACCTCTTGGCATCTGCTGCAAAGATGTGTAGCTAATTAGCTGGGGCTGTGGCCCCAAAGCCCTTTGCTCTCCTGAGAAAGTTACCACATCTTGCTATTGAGAAAACCTTTACAGTGGTTTCCTTCGGAAGCCAGGCAGTTGCCCCACAGACTGGAAACCATTCTTGGACACTGCGCTCTGCCTTCAGCTCAGAGTTCTCAGTGGTGAAACACCAGAGATTGGTTTTCAGGAGTGTGGGTTTGGAATTTGAGTTGGATTCAGGCCTAGACTCTCATTTACTAGCTGTGTGACCTTGAGAAAATTACGTTACCTCTCTGGGTCTTTTTTTTTCACTTGTCAAGTGGCAGTAATGTTATATGCCTTATTGGGTGGTTTTGACCAATCCATAGGAAATTTAGCAATTAGAGCACTCAGTATATACCCTCAGTATACCATTTATTTATTTATTTATTTATTTACTTATTTGCTCAGCGTGATAACTGGGTAATTATGAGGGTTGTGTCTTAGGTTTTCCAGAGTGGGACATTTATAAATGTTTTATAGATGCTTAATATTTATAGATATTAGGGACTTCTTGGCTCTTTCCTAATCAAATACGGGAGAATGACTCACTGTGTGACTTCCTCTTGACCCTGCCTGGACACCTGGCCCTGCTCCTACCATGAGCCTGGCCTGCCTCTTCTGGGTTCACAAACTCAGAGCAGGGGTGCCATCTGTTCAGTGGCTGAGTCCTGAACCCCATGCTTCACCCTCGGTACCGTCTTTGCTGCCCCCTTCTATGACTGTCTTTGTCAAGATATCCCACTTTTGGCCCTGAGAGGTGCTCCAGAATCTGGCCACACCTCCTGTAGCCCCGCCCATCACTCCAGATCAGTGGATCAGTGTCACATTGCACTTGTCTCCTGGCACTGGTGATGTTGATCCTCTGGGGAGTCTCCACCCAGCAGCCAGAGCAGATGTGGCCAACTATCCTGACCAGGGAATCAAAGTCCTCTGTGGATGGTCTCCTGCCATCCTCAGCTGTCCAGGGTGGTAAAGATAGGCCTCAGCCTCCCCACCCCCATGCTATGATGCCGCCATCTGCTGTGACCACAGGGATGGGCTCAGGGAGAGCCTGGCACCAAGGAGAAGGACTACTTATGTTCAGATTTAAAATAATGACAGTTTAGGTTCTCAGCACATTTCAGTACCCAGACCCAGTCCTGACCTGCCACAACAGATGGTGCAGATAGAAGCATTTCTGCTATCGCTATGAGCCCAGCCTGCTCTCATTCTCCTCTACCCTGGCTCCTTTCTCATCTCCTTCAAGACCTCTCCTGAAACAGCACCTTTGCATATGCTGCTCTCTGCCTAGCATACCTTTCTCATCCCTCTTCATCTACTCAAAGCTCATTCTTCCACTAACTGCCTGGATCTTTGTTGAGAAAAAGAGTATCTGAAGTCTCCAGGATGACAGTCTCTGCTCCTGGGGGTGGGGAGAGGAAGGAGTCTGGAGGGCCTGCTCCTGCTGATCTGGTTAGGTGCCTCGCTGGCTCAGGCTTTACCTGGTGGGTGGTGACAAGTCTACTGTCTGAACAGCGTGATTGACAGTGGGGGTGGGATGCCAGGGGAAGAGGACCATGGCAAAGAGGAGACATTGGGGTCTTTGCCTGCTTTTCTCTTTTCCTCCACTGAAGGCCCTCCACTTAGCTTAGCTTGGACTTATGATAAGTTCATTTTAATTTTTTTTAAAGATTTATTTATGCATGTAGGAACTGGGGTACAGGCCAGAGGTACAAGGGGTGAGTGATTCACCAGAGACAGAGTCGGGAGCAGAACAGGCAGATCTACTGAAATACACTGCTGAGGGGAGCAGCAGGGGAGACAGGAGGGGGTCTGCTGTGCCATGTGGGTTAGTGTCCTGGCCAGGGATCGAACTCATGTTGTATAGTGCTGAGATTTAACCCCTTGCCACCAGGGAGGCCCCTATTTTCATCTTTTAATACAAGACCCATATTCGGGTGAAGACCTTTACAGCGGGTTATTTATGACAAGATCTATGAAAGACAAGACATTGAGCATTTAATGAAAGAGAAGTAATGTGAACTCTGGATTGCTCCAGAAGTATGACTGTATGGTGCAGTGGATAGGCTGAGTGTCGTGAGAGAAGTCCATGTTGTAACCCCAGACTTGTCAGCTGACATGATAAAGGGGCTGCAGGTGAGAATGAAGGTAAGGATGCTGAGGTGGGAGCTGTAACGCTGGGCTCCAGGTAATCCCAGGCGTCCTTTCAAGAGAGACAGGAGAATGAGGCTCAGAGAGGAGACCCCAGGCATCTGGAATCTGGAAAAGGCCAGGAGGTATCCTCTCCACAGCCTCCAGAAAGGTGACAGCCCTGCTGGACCCCTTGACTTTAACCCCCAGAAACTCTTGTACTGCTGGCCTCCACACAGTCGGATGATGATTTTTTTATTGCTTGTTACCAGGAGAGGATTTGCTTGGGCAGATGGGTGCATCCTGTAGACGTGGGACTGGGTTCCCCAAGTAGGCTTGGCATCCCAGGGAGACTGGGAGGGAAGAGGGGGGTGGTGCACAGAAGCCACCTGCCAGGTGCAACAGGGCTTCTCCATGATTACGCTTGCTTTGTGCTGGGAGTGGATGGCCACCAAGGAGAAGAACTGAGTTATTTAGGATGGGCAGTATTTCTTCTCCTGGAGCTAGTGTTTCCTCCTCTGTACAATGGCCCTTTGATATTGTGATTTTTTTCCCTGTTGTTTTCCTGATAAGCATCCAGAAGCTCAGAAAGGTTAAGCAATTAGTTGAGGGTAAGAATGAGGGGCAGAAACTAATTAGAATTTAGGTGAGTCTGACTCCAGTGAGAAGCCAGGGGAGTTTCTGGGAGCACCAGGGCCAGGAGCTGAAAGGCGCTTGTTCCTCCCTTGTTTCCACAAGGGCTTTTCTGTTTGTTTTTCTCTCTAGTAACAATGATTTATTCTTTGCCAAGTGACTGCTGGAAGGAGAATCTGGGAGTGACTCTCATTTAAAGTATATTGCATTTTGAAACTGCCGCAAGAAAAAAAGGCAGGAATATTGTAAAATGTGTTTTTTAAATACTTGGTGGGCTGCTTCATGGTTAAAAGTTTGGATTCCAGGGTCACACAGACTTAGGTTAATGTATCTAGTTAGCTGTTTTACTACTTGTTTAATGCCAGGCTGTGCCTCACCTTCCTCTTTTGTGGAAGGGGCATGGAGAATGGCCGTGTGATTGGCAGGGCCTGGCAGAGCCGTGGTGCTGCGGAGAACCAGAAGCTGTTCTCCCAGTCTGGAGGGTGGGGCTGAGCCTCCTGCAGATTGCCCTGTGCAACATTATTTCCTCCTTTCTAGAACTTTGTAGGGAGTCTGGTCAAGTAAGAATTCTGGCTGAATAACGACCCCAAAGGACTTGGCTCTGCTGGACACGGTCTCAGACTTGCAGTGACTAAGTCTGTTTGACGAGGTGTGGGGATGGGGGTAGAGGGCAGTGTGACCTGCAGACTGTGCAGATGCCCGGCAGGCCCAGGGTCTGTCAGGGGTATGGATTGCACTATTTATGGGAAGAAAACCAACAGCAGTGAAGTGCTTTCACCAGGAATGCTTATTCAGTGGGAAGGCGTGTCTTTGCATTGAAGCTGTACATTTTATTTTGTGAGGTTAGAGCACCTTTTCTTTGACGTGATGGAAGAGGTGCTAGGTTTGTTGTCGGGCTGAGATCCGTTGTTTGGAGCCGTTAGGTTCTGGAAAGCCTGCACCAGTTGCTGAATGAGTGGATGTAGCCACACTTGGCTTCATGTTTTTAGGTCAAGTGAACAAGTGTCATGGTGGCGTTTCCAGTAAGTGGTGCTACACAGCTCAGGGGTGTATTCTGCCATGTTTGCACCATGATGATGAAATTGNCCCCCCCCCCCCCAATGCATTTCTCAGAATACATCGCCATTGTAATGCCTGACTGAACCATTGCTTCTGGGGAAATGCAGGTTTCTGAGAGTCCTTGGTTAGGACAGTTTTGTCATCTGATCAGTACAGAATGTTGTGCTAGGATCTCAGCTTAAGGACACCGTGTATTTGATACATGTTGTCGATTCATTAACACTGACCCCATGGGCCAGCAGCACCACCACTTGTACCTGAAGGAAGCGGACCTTGTGTATCTCCTCCGCCACCCCCTCCACCTCTCGTCAGCCTTCCCACTGTTCCCAGCATTTCAACCCTGTACTTGGGGCCATTTGAAACAGTGACATTGCTAACACAGCACAAGAATGAGAAAACTGCACCGAATCCATGAGAGAGGATGGGATGGAGAAAACATCAAAAAAGCTCAAAGTAGGGTGGTCGGGAAAATAAAATTCTAGTGTCTCATAGTATTTAATATGCCCTGGAGTTGACAGAAAAAACTAAGAAATGACTCTGGGCTAAGGAGTTAGAAAAGCCAGCAACCTCATGGAAGAAAGCAGAAAACTAAGTGGAGCACAGCTGAAAAATGTGCTTTGGTTTTGTTTTTAAAAAAAATGAAGGAAAGTTTTAAAACAGACAACAAAAAAATGGGCTCAGAATTTTAGGTCTAGAATGCCCTTTGGCAGCCATTCTAACGCCTTCATTTTACGGATGGAAAACTAAGGTGGAAAGAGAAGAACTGGCATGTTCACAGCTATAGATTATAGGAAAACACAGACTACACACAGGTTCCATTCTAGGGCACCTCTAGATTTGTATAAGTCTTATTCTTGTTAGCACAAGGCACCCCCAGGGACCCCAAATTGAAGGTGCATGCCCTGAAACTGGGTGCTTCCTTAAGATACAGGAAGCCAACTCTTTAATAGAATTGATCTTTAATAGAATAGATCTTTAATAGAATTAGTGGGCATAAGTGAGAAAAAAGGATTTTCCTAATAAGAGTTTCTCAATAACTCTCCTCCAAGTTACCCATCACCTTGTGGGCAAATGCCCAGCCACACAGGCTTAGCCAAAGCAGGACTGCTGAGCCATGAAATCTTGCCATAAGTGTAAGGCATCTTACGGCAGGGGACAATAGGAAAGAGGCATAAGGGGCCAGGCAAGTTTGGTACAGAAGGAGAGATACAAAAACACAGCTGCCGTTGTTATCCTCCCTCGTGTGTCTCACCCATGTCTCTTCCAGGTGCCTCTGCATGTCTCCTCCAAACCTCTGGGTGCAAGTTGAAACCAGAAAAGCAAGAGGGGAAGAGTACCTGGCCTGCTTGTCTTCCGTGCTGTATGGATTTCTCAGTTCTGGCTCTAGTTCCCAGTAGCTCCCATCTCAGGAAGTTCAGTATATGGCACACTGGGATTTGTAGTCCATCATGACTGCTTATAAGTGGGAGTAGGGCAAATGGCACCTCCCCTTCATGGAGTGTATAACGCTGTTTTTTGTTGTTGTTGTTTTTCTTAAAAATTTTTTTTAAAGATTTACTATTTATGCATACAAGAGCTGGGGTACAGGCCAGAGACACAGGGGGTGAGAGGATTTATCAGAGACAGTGGGGAACAGAATTGGCAGATTGACTGAAATACACTGCTGAAGGGAGCAGCCTGCCATGTGGGTCCCTTCCCTGGCTGAGGATCCAACTTGTGCTGCAGTGGCTGAGGAAGCCCCACAGTGTGGTGCTCAACCCCTTGCACCACCAGGGAGGCCCTGTAGCACTATGTTAAAGACCAAATGTGACTCAAGCAGAATAGAATCTCATTCACTGTTAGGTCCCTGTAATTCCTATGTGGGAGAGGCCATGCTTCTTATTAGTTCATGTCTTCTACAAGTATGTCACAAGAAAAATACAGAAGATCATAAACCCTTTGTAAATCATGATTTGTTGAAAGTCCATAGAATGTTGAGCCTAATTTATTTTATTTTTTTAAGATTTATTTATCCATGCATACAAGCACTGGGGTACAGGCCAGAGGTGTGTGTGTGGTGGTGGTGGGGGCGGGGGGCGTGAGAGGATTCACCACAGAGAGAGGGGAGCAGAACAGGCAGATCAACAGAAGTACACTGCTGAGGGGAGCAGCAGGCACAGCAGGAGAGGTCTGCCTCGCCATGTGGGTTCCCTCCCTGGCCTGCAGCAGGGATCGAACTGGTGCTGCAGTGGCTGTGGTTTGCTTCATAGTGCGTTGCTTAACCCACTGTGCCACCAGGCAGGCCCGAGCCTAATTTAGATGGGACATTTTTATGGTTTGTCAGGTTTATTTCCCTTATGCTCTTGCTTACGTATAGATTCTTTCCTGCTTAACTTTGTGTTTTTATCTGTTATTTAGTCTACAGCTCAAAATTCTATCTTAAACTTGATGGAAACATTAGTGCCCAGTTTCTCATCATTTATCTTTGGTTCTGAAAAAAAGTTTCTCAGCTGTTGATATGGACCCTGAACTCATGTATTATTTTTCTGATCTTATTGGAATTAGTAAAATCAGCCCATTGTTGGCATCAACAAAACAAGACATCAACAAAACAACTATACTGTGAAAGATAAGAAAGTTGCCTGAATTCGTGAACATGGCATACATTATATTCCATACCTTGAATCAAAAATGTGACGGTCAGGGGCTGCCCTGGTGGCACAAGGGGTTAAGTCATAGCACCGTGAAGCTGTCCGCCACCGCAGCAGCATGAGTTCGATCCCTAGCCAGGGAGCTAACCCACATGGTGTGTCAGACCTCTCTTGTTTCGCTCACTGTTCCCCTCAGCAGTGTATTTCAGTAAATATGCCTGTTCTGCTCCCCACTCTGTCTCTGGTGACTCCCCTCACCGCAGGCACCTCTGGCCTGTACCCTAGTTCTTGTATGCATAAATAAATGAATCTTAAAACAAGCAAGCAAACAAACAAAACCCTAAAATGATGTCAAGGTGAAAAAGAAACTACACTGTAAGATTTTCAGATCTCTCCCTTTCTGCCATATTCTGGGAGGCATATTCTCAGATGTGAGGGAATGAGCAAGTCTGAACTTAATGTCATGTAGCATCTGTCATAGTGACTACACTAGCCTTGGGGGTAGGAATGGGGTGGGGCAGGCAGAGCAGCACTGGACTAATGGGAGGAATATACACAATGAAAGTCCATATCTCTTACTGTCCTTTTAAGGTGCCTTCATCCTGTCATCTTAAAAAAAAAAAAAAGGTACAAAAACCTGTTGGACAAGAAATTCCTGTTTGCACTATTGTGCTTTACTGTGAGTTCAGTGTCTGATTTAGTAACTAAGGAATCCATGGGCTGGTGCAAGAGAACATATCACAGCTTATAGAACTGACTTGGGTCCCTTCTCAAATTCAAATTCATACCTACCATGTTCCCCAGTACCTAGCACCTCCCTATTCCACTGCATTTGGAAACAGGACCTTTAAGGAGAAAATTGAGTTAAAGTGAGGCCCTAAGGGTAGCCCTGATCCTTGATCCCTTCTTCTTGCTTATTTATGAGATTAGAACAGCAGAGAGCCACAGTGATGGGGTGGGGGTGGGGGACGGTGCTGGGGTGAGGGGTGAGGCATGTGGGAACACAGCAAGAAGGTGCCATGCATACGTTGAAGAGAGAGCTAAAAGAAACCAAACCTGCCCATACCTTGGTTTGGGACTTCCAGCCTCCAGAATTGCAAGAAAATACATTTCTGTGACTTAGCCATCAGAGTTGACTGTCCAGGAAGCATCTCATTTGTGATTTTGGCAGTTGTGGTGTCTCCTGGTTTTAACAAACCTTTATTTTTAAACAGATGATGAATTCTCTAGCAATTTTCTTTAGATAGTCCAGCCTGGAGCGCTCTTGAGAAGCTTGCTGCGAAGTCATGTGGACTGGAGCTGAACTCCCCTCCCTCTAATCCTGCATACCCCCTTCTCCCTCTCACACTCTCCCAGGGTAACTGGGTAACCTCAAACAGGTACCATATACTCTGCTGGGTAGAGGCACTTCCAGATATTTCCTTTTGCTTAAAGAGTTTACAGCAGTCACATTGCCAGGCTATTTTGTGTGGTTGGTTGTGAATTCTTGCCACTTGGATTGCACTAGATTAATTTGGTGAGAAATGTAACAGTTGCTAACACCTATTTTGTGCTTAGTAGTTGCCCAACACTGTTCTAAAGGTTTTATGTGGATCATCCCATTTAATCCTCGTGAAAATCCTACTTTAGAGATAGAAACCCAAGTAGAGGATTTTTCCCCTTTTAGAACAGTTTTGGTTTCCAGTGACACACTAATTTCAGTTTTTAAAATGACGCCTTTTAATTGAATTTATTTATTTTAAAAAGATTTTTATTTAACCATACAAGAGTTGGGGTGCAAGTCAGAGGTGCAGGGGATGAGAGGAGTCACCAGAGACAATGGGGAGCAGAACAGGTGGATGTACTGAAATATACTGCTGAGGGGACAGTGGGTGAGGCAGGAGAGGCCTGCTGTGCCATGTGTGTCAGCTCCCTGGCTGGGGATTGAACTCCTGCTGCAGTATCTGCAGATAGCTTCATAGTGCTGCGCCTTGCGCCACCAGGGAGGTCCCTAATTTGAATTTACACAGGCCCCTAATTTGTGTTTTATAATTCACATTTTTCTGTCTCTTTGATAGAGGTGATTGTTGTTGAGGGACAGGAAGGGGAATTGTTGCAGGTTTCTGTGATTAGGTAGTGTGTGTGTGTGTGTGTGTGTGTGTGTGTGTGTGTGTGTTCGTTATGTGATCCCTGGGGAAGGCAGATAGTTTGCAGAAATGCTGTCACAGAGAAGAAAACTCTAGAAACTTCAAATGAGCCTCAAATATTTATTATTTTCTTTCTTACCTTTCTGTATGAGAAACTTTATGTAAATTGGAGAAAGGTCCAAAATGTCTGTACTAACCCTGTAAAAGGACATCATTTAGAGCTGAATACCATTTAGCTTGTATGCAGTTTGTTCCCATAAAAGTCTCAGTGAAAATTCAAACTGGAACGCTCCCCTTTCCCCCAGTCCTCTCCTCTGCTTCCCACGCCCCAGATGCACAAGTGCTCATACAAGGAACCACACAACTGTGTGGACATAGCTCACACAACTATGGCCAGACCAATCATAGAACCCGTTACTAAACAGACAAGACCACTGTGACACCATGCAGGGTTTTTTCCTAAATAAAGTGATTTTTAAAAACATGCAGATATGCACATGCGTGCTTCTGTACACACTCAGGAGAGTGCACAGCTCCTAAGTCACAGTCCAATGACTTTTCACCAAGTGAATAAACACATAACCAGCAGCAGATAAAGAAAGAGGCTGGGGCCTCAGAAGCCCCCGCACTCCCTCACCGGCCCTGTACCTTAACATCCAGCAGCTGGTTCTTGTTTGTGGGCTTTGGGACTTCCTATAAATACAGCCTGGGTCATGTGCTCCTGCTGTCTGGCCCTTCCTGTTCCGTATTTTGTTTACAAAACTGGACCAGATTGCAGGTGAATCATGGTTAGTTTGTTCCTGCCACCCTGTGTAGTTGCTGGGGGGATGTTTGGGGTGCGGGCGCTGTTTCCAGTTTGGGCTCACATGAGCATGGCTGCTGTGAACGTTCTGAGCATCTTTCAGTACATGTATTATGTGGCTTTGCTGGGCCCTGGCAGAGGTGGAGCTTTGTGGAGATAGATGATTTTCCAATGTGTTTATATAAATGTTTCCCTGGCCGCGGGGGTTCTGGTGACTCCACGTCCTCACCAGTGCTTGGTATCCTGTCTCCTTTCATTGTGGTGTCCTCGTGGGAGT
Organism: Galemys pyrenaicus; assembly: GCA_019455555.1. Lineage (NCBI taxonomy): Eukaryota > Metazoa > Chordata > Mammalia > Eulipotyphla > Talpidae > Galemys > Galemys pyrenaicus. Next base: position 1,156,914 of record JAGFMF010011603.1, read on the forward strand.
AGAACAGTGCCACAAGAAGTTGATCTAGTGGGGCTGATTTGGTGGAGGCTTCCGTAAGCTTTAGAAACACAGCCAGTCCAGTCTTCGTGGCAGCTCAGCATCAGGTTCGGCTCAGCGGTGCTGCCCCTCTCCGGGAACATGCCAGGTTTATGTCACCGGAGAAAAAGTGAAAAAGTGTAACACTTATTTTCCTATGATTGTAAAATGAGTGCATGTCTATTGAAGCACACTGGAGGTCAGAGAAGAGGCATGGATGTAATACTGGTGTTAACTTGCCCCCCAAGGGGCCACAACACGTCTGCCCATCCTGTTTTCTTTCTGTCCTGTTTCTCTGTACATTGTTCTGTGGATTGTAACCCTGTAGTGCATATGGTTTTATTTCCTACTTTTTTTTACTTGGCATTTTACTTATTTGTTTTTTTTAATATTTATTTTATTTATGCATACTATCTGGGGTGGAGGCCAGAGGTATGGGATAGGGGGTGTGGTGGTGAAAGAATTCACCAGAGACAGAACGGGGAGCAGAACAGGTAAATCTATTGGAATAGATCTGCTGGGGGGCGGGAAGCAATGGGGGTGGAGTGGGGAGGCAGGAGAGGTTTGCTGTGCCATGTGGGTCAGCTCCCTGGGGGAGGGGGTGTTGAGCTCATGCTGCAGGGGCTGCAAGTAGCTAGATAGTGCTGAGACTTAACTCTTTGTCCCACCAGGGCAGCCCCTCACTTGGCATTTTAATATAGAGCTTTTTCTGTACTTTGTAAATGGTATTTTAAATGGCAACACAATATTCCTTTGAATAGACATGGCTGATTTTCTTAACCAGTACCCTTCATTTTTGCGAGCTGATTTTTAAATTTTTCATTTTATTTTTTTCACTTTATAATGTTTTTCCTTCTGAATGTTGGCTCTCCTCCAAAGTAGAGTCACCCCAAAGACACACAAAGGGAAAGTGGAAGGAGGCGCACCTCCAGATCCAAGAATTCACCTATCTTGGATCACATGCATGACCTTCGCATAACAGCTATAACCACAGAGAAACCACACCTTAACCCCCCGTTCTTGGGTATCCTGGAGAATTGCCATTCACGTGTTTTCTCTATAAGTCTTTGCTGAGCCCCCTGCTCTGCTGGGGAACCCCATTATATCTTGTGACACAGCGACGTGAGACAGCCCCCTGCCTGCTTGGCTCATATCACACAGAAGGTGCTCTGTGCCCCTGTGGGCTTCCTTGGGCCCTGTACAGTCCTCCCGGGTAGTTCAAGGGCATTGTCTGTGGAACTGGCACGTAGTGATACCAGCACTTGTCAACACTAGTGAGTTATTTTCCCCTGGATGATGCTAAGCATTCCTGTTGTAGGACATTATTAGGTCCTGTTATTGAAAAGGTGAGATACAGGGGCTTGAATTATTTAAAGCCCCACCTTCTGTTAACATTTACGTGGGTTACCTTTGATCTATACTTGTATGGAGTGGTTATTGAGTGACATTATTTCAGTTCGTTTTGCAATATAATTAGAACTTAGTGCAGAGAGGCTGTCGAGATGAACTTCCTCCTGCATTCTGAACACATCTCAGGCCACAGTCTCTGGGTGCTGGGTTAATTGGAAGGTTTGGGTGTAAAGAACTGACCACATGTTGCTGAGTGGCTCTGACCTTAAAGCCAGAATAACACCCTTTTCCAGGGTCAGGATATGGGCGACCGCCTGCTCCACCTGCCATTTAAGTTTTATCTTTTGCCCACTGCACACCCATGAGATTGGGAGCATTTTAAAAAAACCAAGTAAAAAGCACAGGCTATTTTTTTTTTTTCTGTCTCCCTCACACTGGGCTGCTTGTTTACTCGTGGGCAGCGTCCAGGACAGAAGGGCCGAAGGCTGTCAAAGAACCCCTTGCTGCACCACACATGCGCTGTGGATGGACTTCCCTGCACTCTCCCAGCATCCCTCCCACCCAGGCATCTGCACATAACAATTTGGGTTCTATTCTTCCAGGTCTGCTGTCCATGGTGGGAGCCACTAGACACAAGTGGCAACCGAAATGGATGATTTATAGAATTTATTTATGGAATGAATGTCGGTTTCATGTCCCAGGAGCTGCATGGTGGCCGGTGCTCATGGCTGCTGCATTTTTCCGTGTAGGTGTGAACCACTTCCGTCTTTGCAGGTGGAGTTGGGCAGGTTCTCAAACTTGGACTATTGACATTTGGGGCGGACTAGTCCTACACGCTAGGGGGGATGGTTAGCAGCGTCCTTGGCCTCCACCCATCACCAGCAAGGCCTCCCTCGCTGCTCCTGCAGCTGTGCCCCCCAGATATTAACAGCCCTTTGGGAACCCCTCTGGTGGGTTGTTTTCTCCTTAGGGCTTTCAGTTTTTCTTTACTTTTTTCCTGGGTCTGCCAGCGTCAACACTGAGACTGCTACTTTCCTGGCTCTGGTTTCAGAACAGCCAGTGTTCATGTAGGGAAGTCAGCAAATATTTACCTAATGCTCAGGGATTGTGGGCACCCTGCTCAGCAGAATGAGGCCAGCGCCTTGCTACATTAGTTACCTTTTCCAGAAACATTGTTCCCTTGGCTTCCCCCATAATATTTGCTTTTCCTTTGCCTTGCAGCCAGACTGAAGGATCTCCCCTCCCCCCCGAGGGAAGCCCTAAAGCAGCACTGACCATGGAACTTTCTGGTCAGCAGGCTCTGGGTGTTGAAACCCTTTGGTTTTAGAGTCAAATCATAAGAAAATCCGCTTTGTTTTCCCTTTGTGTAAATGAGCTAAACTGGCAGCAGCTACCTGGCACCTCTGTAGAACAGCTGATTCTTGCATAGGTGAGGCCATTGCAAGTGCCTCTCTCTGTAATCTTGAAAAGCAAGAGGAATAATATCTGCTATTAATTGAATGGCAGTGTTGTGCTAGGCACTGTACAGTGATACACAAAACCCTCCATCCTCCTCATCATTCAGTAGTCATTGTCATTTCACAGATGGGAAAAGTGGGGATCACAGAAGATGGGTAACCTGAAAGCACAGGTTTGGGGGTTGGGGGGTACATCCAGGTCCTGCTGGCCCATGGGGTCCTGTTGCCTCTTGGGGCCCTACTTTCCAGATCGCGCTTCAGGGGTTCTCTCTTGCAGCCCGTATCCTGTCTTGTAGGGGGTGGGAGTGACTTTATCAGGCCAAGCTTTATCACAGCTCAGTTTGGTGTGACCATACAATAGCAGTGCTCTGTGCTGGCAGGGACAGCTGCCCTGTCACAGGGCAGGGTGACATCCCCTTTGGGTGGTGACATTGCCTGGGTGACATCCCCACTTGGACCTGCAGGGACGGAAGTCCACTCAGAAGGTAAATGGGGTGTGGAGGCAGCTGCAGGGGACAGTTACGGGCATAAGTCCAAGGGTAGCCTGGCTGTCCCCTTCTCTGTTTGGACACGGGGCAGGGAACTTGGTCACTTGTGCAGTTGCCACTGGGCTGCGGTTTCTGGTGTGGGACAGTCGTTCCCACCATGTGGGCAGGTGGGGCCACAGCACTCAGTCTCACGGACAGGAACTAGATCCTGGAGACATGTAGAACTTCCTTTTCCAGCGTTCCCGTCACTCTGGCCCTGCTGGGGTGCACGTCCTGCAGTGAAGCAGGAGGCAGCCGCACGGCAGCCAGTGGGCACAGGCTCCGTCTGCCTTGGGAAGTTGGTGGCGTTGCTCACTTTTCATTGTGTTCATTGTGACGTGAGAGTTTGCCACTGGAGATGGCGCTGTGAGTTACCTATATAAATAAAACCTAGGACAGGCGTTCACTACCCTCCTGTCCTGTGGGGTCTGTCAGTCTGTCCTATGCATATGTGTTGTTTTTTTCAAATATTTATTTATGCGTACAAGAACTGCGGTACACCCAGCTCTTGTATGCATAAATAAATAAATCTTTAAAAAAAACAACTGGGGTACAGGCCAGAGGTATGGGGGGGGTAAGAGGATCCACTAGAGACAGAGTGGGGAACAGATAGGCAGATCAACTGAAACACACTGCTGAGGGGAGCAGCGGGCGAGGCAGGAGAGGTCTGCTGCGCCATGTGGGTCACCTCCCTGGTTGGTGGCAGGGATCGAACTCATGCTGCAGTGGTTGCAGTTTGCTTCATTGCGCAGTGCTTAACTCATTGCACCAGTAAGGCCCCATAGTGGGGTGTTAATAGCATTTCTGACCTCTACCTACTAGATGCAGGTGGCAACCCCATTTGACAGCCAGACTTGTTAGTGGGAGGTGGGACGGTGACAAAATCGATTGCAGTTGAGAACCACTGACTTGAGGTGTGCAAATGTAGCAAATTTGCACAAAGGTGTGCAAATGTTTTCAAACCCCAGTGTGTTGAAAAAGACCGAAGCTTGGGTGAAATTTCCTTCCCTGTGACTAGGGTTCGTGGCATGGACATCAGTTCAAGAGCGAGGGGAAAAGAAATGTCTCAAAAGGGAAGCCCTGAAGCAGTACTGACCATGGAACTTTCTGCATCTGCACAGTCCAGTCTGTGTCTCCTGGCCAGACGTGACTCAGTGTGGCTAGTGAGAACAAGGGCCTGAACCACTGCTTTATTTCAGTTTAGATGAACCTGTCCATGTTGGACAGCACAGCACCAAGGAATGTGGAGAGGTCAGGGTGATAAAGTGTGCACTTTAAGAGCGGATGGTGCTCTGGAGGCTTAGAATCACACAAAATCAATAGGAAGCCATCAGCCACACAGCAGACTGGAATCATGCAGGAGATCCAGGGTTAGCAGGCACCCAGCAAAGAATGACTGGAGCCAGGTAAAGTGAAATGAGACCAATTTATTGATTCCCAGGACTGAAGAGCCAGGAAGCAGACAGAACCATGAGGTTGTCAGGAATCTCTTGTCCTCCTTGACTGCACATCCTTAAATGGGAAATAGGACACTACCTGCAGCCCCAGGCTGGTCATCCCAGGGCGAAGAGCCCTTTCCTGTTTGTTTTTTTAAAGATGTATTTATTTATGCATACAAGAACTGGGGTACAAGCCAGAGGTGTTGGGAGTGAGAAAATTCACCAGAGACAGTGGGAAACAGAGCAGACAGATTGACTGAAATACACTGTTGAAAAGAGCAGCAGACGAGATAGGAGAGGTCTGCTGCACCATGTGGGTCCCTTCCCTGGCCAGGTATTGAACTGGTGCTGCTGTGGCTGCGGATGCTTCATAGTGTGGTGCTTAACTTCTTGCACCACCAGGGAGGCCCCCCTTTTTCTAGTATTTCTAAGTACAGTCCCAGATGGGAGTTTCCTAGTCTCAGCTTTCTCATATCCCTTGCTGTGTTAATAATTCTGCTTGGCCAAACTGGCCAATCTGGCTCATCTTACCTGTGCCCTGAGTTGGGGTGAACTCAGCTAACCCAGGTGGAAGGATGGATGAAGAGTGACTTATTAAATATGACAAGAGAGTAACTACAGGAAAGAAGAAACTAGGTGGCTTACAGTCACTTGGGAGAGGTTCCCTCTCCCAGGCTGGGCACACACCTCTTGGGGACACTTTAGTTCAGGTTGCTGGACAGCAGGGTCAGAGCTGAGATTCAGGCACTGGGCAGGCAGTGCTTAAGCCCCTGGGGTGCAGGTGGGTGTGCTGTGGATGTGAGGTCACTGGAACTCACAGGAAATACACTGAGGGCTACGGTAACAGGAGGACATCGGGAGACAAACCTGTACCTGTACTGGGGTGAGGCATTGGGGTGCTGGTAAGGAGATGGTGGGGGTGCTAGATGTTCAGACTGAGCAGACCCAGGGAAAGTGGCCACTGGCCATGGTAGGGGTGGTGCATGCTGGGGGTGTGACGGGGCATGACACCACTGGTTAGCCTCACAGCCATTCTGCTGGCCCTCCTGCCTGGACCCCCCAAAGAGCTGCTTTTCCTCCTGCAGAGCCTCTCCTCAGAGTATCTGTATGGTACTCACCAAGTGAGGCATAAAGGAGCTGTCTGTGACCCCAGAGGGGAGACTGAGGCTGCGATGAGCTGGACAAAAGAATGGGTGAGGGGCTCACAGAAGTGCCCCCAGGCAAGACAGTTGCTCTTGATGGTACCTAAAGCAGCTTCCAGTCTTAGGGGAAAAATACCAGAGCCAGGGAAGAACTGTGCTGCCAGTCTGTTAAGGTGGTACAGACAGCTCAGAGCTCTTACCTTTGGAGCTGGACCCGGATGTCTGGATTTTTTTTTTTTTTAAGATTTATGTTTTTACTCATACAAGAACTGGGGTACAGGCCAGAAGTGCAGGGAGTGAGAGGATCCAGCAGAGACAGAGTGGCAAATAGAACAGGCAGATTTGACTGAAACACACTGCTGAGGGGAGCAGGGGGCGAGGCAGGAGAGGTCTGCCATGCCATGTGGGTCACCTCCCTAGTTGGCGGCAGGGTTCGAACTCGTGCTGCAGAGGCTGCGGTTTGTTTAACCCACTGCACCACCAAGGCGGGCCCCAGATGTCTGGATTTAAAGCCACTCCCACCACTGTATGCAGCTGAGGTAGCAGATCTTGGGCAAGTAACTGAGTCCTTTCTGGAGCTCCATTTATCCATCTGAAAAAATGTGGAGGATGTTGGCACATACCATGTAGGCTTGCTGGGAGTGTTCAGCGAAACAATGCATTTCTGTTTTCTTTCATTTTAAAAAGAGAGTGCACTTCGACATCCATACCGTCTTGAGAATCTGTGCCACCCCCTCGCCCTCCCTGCCACCACTGTCTTTGCCTGGGTGACGGCTACAGCCGCCTAAAGCATCCCTCATTTTCTACTGGGGTGGGGGTTGTTAATATACAGCTTTATTGAGATATCATTCACACCATCAGTAATTCTATTTAAAGTGTGTGGTTCAGCAGCTTTTAGAGCATGTTCATGGAGACAAGCAACTATTACCTCCTTGGTGTTGGGGCATTCACTTCCCCCAAAGTAGCCTCACACCTATTACCTGCTTCTGCTTTTGTCCAGGAAGTGACTTCTCTGCCCAGAGGCCCTTAGAAAATGTGCATCAGGGCCTCCCTGGTGGCGCAGTGGGTTAAGCAACGCACTATGAAGCAGACCGCAGCCACTGCAGCACGAGTTCGATCCCTGCTGCCGGCCAGGGAG
>JAGFMF010011603.1:1164132-1192609 GCA_019455555.1 Galemys pyrenaicus
CTGCTCCCCTCAGCAGTGTACTTCTGTTGATCTGCCTGTTCTGCTCCCTGCTCTCTGTGGTGAATCCTCTCACCTCCCCCCCACACCTCTGGCCTGTACCCCAGTGCTTGTGTGCATAAGTAAATAAATCTTTAAAAAAAAAAAAAAAAGAAAATGTGCATCAAATCCTGCATACCCTGCGGGTCCTGGGAGCTTGGGCTGAACCACAGAGCTCTTATCCTGGTGACTGCCTGTGCTATCTGTCCCTCCTCCTGTGACCTTGTCTTCCTCCCTGTTTCGCTGACCCCTGATGGGCAGTCTGGCCTCACCTTCAGCCTGTTCTCTCTGCAGCCCTGCCCAGGCAGCTTCTTGCCTCTGGGTCTTTGCCTGTGGGTCCAGTCTGCCCACCGCCCCCCGCCCCTCAGCTCCTTGCATGTTTGGGTGGCCCTTCTGCCTCAGCTCTCACCTGCTTCCACCCCTGCCTCCCCACCAACGCTCCCCACCCACGGGGCATCCCCCTCCCTTCCCATTGCCTAGCCCTGTTTTAGTTCAGGTAGTTCTTTATATCCCAGTCTCCCTCCAGACTGGAGTGCAAATTCCAAGGCGGGGGACCTGAGCTGTCTGGTTGTGACCGTGCCTGGTGCCAGGCAAGGGTGCAGCCCTGTGTGTGCGGAATGCGTGACCATGAGCAGCGCTGATGACTTGTCCAGTGGTTATCGTTATGTGTTCAGTCCGCACTCTTGACCTGAAGTCAAATTAGTTGTGGGTTGGAAGTGTGCAAGTTATATCCAGTGCAGGCAGGACATGACTAAATGAAGCCACTGTCAAGTGGGGTAGCCGAGATGGGCTTTGGGCTGGTTGCACTCAGCGCTGGTGACAGTCCTCATTTTACCCTGTGCCAAACACCCGCCCTGTCCCACGGCGAGCTTGTGAGGACGAGGAGAAGCAGGGCCCCATCCCATGCGCGGTCACCGTAGGACCTGGAATACCCGCTGGGCACGTCACAGCGTTTACTAGGACTGGCTTATCTGCTGACTAATGTCATGATTTCGCTGTTTCATTCTCTTTACTCCCCCCTCCTTTTTTGAGGTGACAGCAGTTTACATCACTGTATAGGTTTGGGGAGCAGTTTCTCACCTCAGCAACTGTGTATTTCACAACCATACCTACCACCAGATACCCAGTCACCATCGATCGGCAGCTGCTTCCTCCCTGCAGCTGTGAATGTAGCTAAGGGAAAAAAAGACGCCGTTTGGACGGTATCTATAAGGAGAATAAAAAATCCATAGGAAAGGGTGCCCTGTCCCCTCCTGCCCAGAGGGTCCACTGTCAGCAGCTAGAGGCGTGGCTGTCTGTCTGGGGCTGTCACTCTCGCTGTCAGGTGGAGGGGAGCACCTGGACTCAGGCCAGCCCTGCGCTGTGCCTTGCACATCTGGCCATTTAGCACAGTCTGCTCACTCGGCTTCTTTCAGGACTGCGGGAGTCTGTTCCCTTTTATGGATGTCCCCTGTCTGTTTAGCACCACCCGTGAGTGGCTAGGTTTGTTTCCAGTCTTCTACAGCGTGTGCTGCCTTGGCCAGCCTGCCGCTTAGCGTGCATGCACATGGCTGCCAGCTAGGTGATGACCAGCCACGCTTGGCGGCCTGTGTGGAGAGCCTTCTGCTGAAGCATGGTCCCTGGAACATGAGTAACATCACTCAGCCTGGTGTAAGGGGGTTTTTGAAGTTCAAGCTTCAGCTTGCATTACAAACACAACTGTGGGATCCAACATTACAGGGTGACTGCGGGCTGGGGGGTCAGTCTTGACCATCAGGAAGGTTTCCGCCAATAGAGTAGGATGCTTCTTTCAGAGGCAACCTCCTTCCGTCCATGGCTCCTCCCTCTCCCCTCCCTTCTCTCCTCCCTCCACCTCCCTCTGTTGCTCCTCCCTCCCTCCCTCCCTTGCTCCTCCCTCCCTTCCTTATATATTCAGTACTTGCTGGTGAGTGTCCACCAATGGCCAGTGTGGGTGATGAACACCCAGAGCAGAGCTGGCCTTGCACTCCTCGGGGCTTCTGTGTGTCGCTGGCCTTTGGACAGCTGAGAATGGGGCTAGCATGAACGAGTTACTAGAAGTGAAACCTGCCCTTATGGGAGTCACACTCCACCCGGAGCTAGTGAGCACCAGTTTACTGGAATGAGGATGCTATTTTTAAGAAAGAGCATTGTGTTTCATCATGGAAAATTTGAGCGTCTCAGCAGGCAGCTTGCTGGCATGCTACTCTTAGATCCCTGATGCTCAGGGACTGTCTTTGCTCAGCTCTGTAGCCCAGCACCCCAGCAGGGCCTGCCTGATCTGCAGGAGGAGGGGAGCAGGGATCGCCACCTCTGCGGACAAGCAATTATGTAAGTGAAGGTTGCCTGTCTGGTTGGTTTTGCATCTGCAGGCTGAGCTTGGAGGGGCTGGTGCGGCTATCACTACCAGGCCGTGTGTGGGGCAGTGAGGTGGGCAGGTCATCAGGGTTGTCTCCATCACACACCACAAGGCATACAAAGACTTGTCATGCTGGAAATGCCCTATTTATGGGCTCTCCTGGGGGACAAGTGGCCTTTTTAGGGGGTTGTCAGAGCAGCTTTGTTTTGCCCAGCTGTCCAGATTTGTAGGTGTTCCCTGGCCTTTGCTGGGTGCCCTGGCAGTGGGGTGGCTTAATGAGCTCTGCTCTCCTGGGACAGCTCGGGGGTGGGGCATCGGGGGGCAGTATTGTTTAGCTGGCACACTGGCCCATGTCCAGGTGGTGCTGGGCACCAAGACACTGTCTTTCTGATTTGCTCCTCCAACATCTTGCTAAAACGGAGAGCAGGGGGTGGATAAAGCTTCCTCCCCCTTCTCTCTGTTCTAATCTTGGTATAACCAGCAATCTCAATAGCAGGTTGAAACATTAGGTTTTAGAATAAGATGCACAAATTCCGGGCCAGACTCAGCTGTTTCTCACATCCCTGCAAACTTGGATGCTGAATTTACTATCATGGGCTTTCCTCTCTCATTTGTAAAATGTAAAAGTAATAATGGAGTTTGTTGCTATATATTTACATATTTGCCTTAAAATATAGTTTGGCTTTGCCTTTTTTTTTGAAGCTTGTATTATTTTAAAAATGAATCTTAGTATTTGAAATAGTTTGGGCTTGAGGACAAAACATCTTCGATTTGAAACACAGCTTCTTAGAAGTCACAGCTCTGTTTTCTCACCCAGTCCCAACTATTGTTGTAGACCTGAGTCTGAGAAGATACTGCAGAGAAAGACATTCTGTCAAATAGCTAGGCCCTGGGTCCTGGGCGGGGCCTCTGTGGTATGGGCGGGGCCTTGACAGAGTGGGTGGGGACTTGACAGTTGTGGTTGTATCTTCACAGGTGCTGCGAATGGCTGAGATGCTGTGGTGGAGGGGAGCCCAGGCCCCGGACTGTCTGGTTGGGGCACCCCGAGAAGAGGGACCAGAGGTATCCTCGAAATGTCATCAACAATCAGAAGTACAACTTCTTCACCTTTCTTCCTGGGGTATGTAGGGACAGAGCCCACACTCTTTTTCTCTTCCCGCACCAAATGCATGCAGCAAAGATTGAGGTCCCTTGTGTCATTCCCCTGCCCTCTTGGCCCTGGCTGTTCACCTTCCCTGGTTCTGAGCTCCTGGCAGGGCGGCCTTCTCTCTGCAAGCCTGTGGGATGGCACCTGACCGGTTACAATTAACCTCATATTTGTCCAATGTGTTGAGCTTAAAAATAAAAAATATCTTGGGCCCTCCCTGGTGGCGCAGTGGGTTAAGCAACGCACTATGAAGCAAACCGCAGCCACTGCAGCACGAGTTCGATCCCTGCTGCCGGCTAGGGAGGTGACCCACATGGTACAGGCAGACTTCTGCCTGGCCCGCTGCTCCTCTCAGCAATGTGTTTCAGTCCATGTGCCTGTTCTGCCCCCTGCTCTGTCTGGTGGATTCTCTCACCCCCTGCACCTCTGGTCTATACCCCAGTGCTTGTATGCATAAATAAATCAATCTTTTAAAAAAATGAAAAATATCTTGAGGGGTTAGCGTTATAAGCAAAGCACACCCCCATCAGCAGATGCCCCCTTAGCATCACCAAATACATGTTTAGCATAGGGCAGGTGGAGGTAGAAACAGAAATTTTTAAAAATTTTAAATTTTTCAAAAATTTAAAAAAGATTTCCCCCATGTTCCAGAGAGAGGGTTTTTTTGTTTGTTTGTTTTTAAGATTTATATATGCATACAAGGGCAGGGGTGCAGGCCAGAGGTGCAGGGAGCAAGAGGATTCACTAGAGACAGAGTTGGGAGCAGAACAGGCAGATCCACCAAAATACACAGCTGAGGGGAGCAGCTGCGCCATGTGAGTCGGCTCCCTGGCCCAGGATTTAACATGCTGCAGTGCTGCAGACAGCTTGATAGTGCTGAGACTTAACCCTTGCACCACCAGGGAGGCCTGAGAGAGAATTTCTGGAACATTTTTGCTCTTGAGTGTTTCTGTTTTGCTCTGCATCTTACTCTGTTAACGTTTTCTCCGCATTTACCTGTGCAAATCCTTGGACGTGTGTTCTGAACACCTGGGGACCTGGGTGGGGGCCCAATGCCCACATAAATACTCTGCTAGCACACTTTAGAAGCCATAGCAGCTATTGGTTCCACTACTGGGGGGGAAAAGTGCTTACTAGACTTACTAAGGAGTAATATGGCAGCCCAAATGCATTACACTGTAGTATAAGGTCAGTCTTAATATTTTCTTCTGGCTGATTTTGACTGTGTTTATTGGGAGCTGCTTCAACCCCTAGCCCCTTCTGCACCCCCGCAAATCTCTGTATCTTAAGTTTATTTCTCAACGCCATCTACACTCTCAGGAGCACCCAGCCCCATAGCTGCAGCCCAGGGGAGACGTGCTGTCTCTGGTCATTGCCTGGTGGCCGATTGAGACCTGCATCTCGGTCTACCTCCAGGCACGGTGAGGGGCAGCCTCACTGCCAGCACCCACCTGCCACCCAGGGAGGGACCACGCTACACCTGTTTATCTCCACACTGCACGTGGAGATAATAATTTATCTTGTTTTTTTGATTCAGTCTTACAGCAAAACATTTCTCACTAAAACTCCTTTGGCCTCCCTGGTGGCTTAGTGGGTTGAGCAACACACTATGAAATAAACTGCAGCCACTGCAGCACACGTTCAATCCCTGTCGCCAGCCGGGGTGGGGACCCGCATGGCGCAGCAGACCTCTCCTGCCTTGCCACTGCTCCCCTCAGCAGAGTATTTCAGTCATTCTGCCTGTTCTGCTCCCCACTCTGTCTCTGGTGGATCCTCTCACCCCTCATACCTCTGGCCTGTGCCCCAGTGCTTGTATGCACGATAAATAAATCTTTAAAAAAACCAAAAGTCTTTCTTAAACAGCACTTTGAATGTTGTCCTTTTACAAAATAGTTTGCAGTAGGCGTGGCCAGCGTCCTCGGCGTGCCCTCTCCACCCTGGAGTGCTCATGAGTTTGCACTCGATGTCTACAATTTCCACGCGTATCAGTGTTCACTTTTCCCTTTATACTAGACTCTTGCTGCCTGCACGTCTTTTCCTAAAGATCACATCATGTGACTTTCTGTGACGGGGTCTTGTAAGCTCTTGTCTGTGGGAGAGACTTCAGTAATGCTTCTCATGCATCCTGCCACCCGCCTCATCAAACGCCTCCTCTCTCTCTCCATTCCAGGTGCTGTTTAACCAGTTCAAATACTTTTTCAACCTCTATTTCTTACTTCTCGCCTGCTCCCAGTTTGTTCCGGAGATGAGACTTGGGGCGCTGTACACCTACTGGGTCCCCCTGGTGAGTAGTGGGGGTGGGTGGTTCATGGTGTCAGAAGTTTAGGGGCAGACTCTCTGAGTCCCTCTCACCCAAGCTTCTGGGCGAGGGGGTCATGGCCTTTGAAGGGAGAGGACGCCCTCAAGCCAACACATCGAAACTTCCTGAGACTTGAACGTTGCAGCTGCAGTTCCTGCACCGCTGGGATCAAACTGGGGTGACCGGCCGCTCCCTCATCTGTGGGTCAGCTGCTCGGCCCTTCCTGCTCAGCAGATGCTATTGTGTGTCACCCAGTTCTGGAGTCGGGACAATGAGAAGACAGCGCCTTTGTATTCATGCCTGTGTCCTTTGAATTGTTTTCTGAGGTGGTATTTTTGCTTTACTCTGTGGAGTATTGCACGGTTGGTCACAGGCCATGTGCTGTGGTGTGTCCAGGCGGTGACAGCTGACCAGAACCCTTTTCATTCTGCCTCTTGCCTCCTCTTCCTTCTTCCTTCCCTTTAACAAGGGGTGGTCAAGTACTTGCTGTGGGCTGTGGATGCAGGGGCGAAGGAAACCGATGGAAGTGCCACCTTTCTCTGGCCCAGACCACCGCCTCACAGTGAGTGGCCAGGACGGCCAGCATGGAGGGGTGAGGAGAGGCCCATCTGTGGTCTCCAGATCTTTCATAAAACAGGGAGCTGGTCCTGTGCCCACGTCCACCTGAACCTAAGCGAAAGTGACACTGTGGACATCCAGGGCTGGGCAGCTCAGAGGGGAACGTCAACAAGTGTCACAATGGCAGCATGGGAGTGCTGATGTTGGCAGACTGGCCAAGAGATGTCATATTCCTATTGAGCATATTAAGCACTTTGAGAGCAGAGATAACGTCCCGAAACATGTGAGAGAAAATGAGCAGGCAAAAAAGCCAAAGAGAAAGGTACTTGGGTTCAGCAGAAGCCCAGCCTGCTCTACCCAGAGAAGCTCATGGAGAGAACCCCAGGAGAGGAACCTAAGCTTCTGGGACCCTAAGAATTCATGGCATGAGAGGTGTGAAAAAAACCCTCTGGACTAAGGAAAAAAATAAGTAAGTCTGCCCCTGTGGAGCTGATGTTTGGAGGAAACAGTTAACGCCTTAGTAAACTTTTCAAATTGTAAAAAGTGGTCTGAAGGTTCTTGGTCAGCAGGGGGTCTAGACACATGTAGCATTTGTTCAGTGGGTGGAGGCGGGCTGGAGGTGTAAATAAGCTAGGATGGCCATACAAGGGATTTTGAGGAGGTGACAGGCAGGAAAGTAGGAGGGCAGGAGTAGCCAGGTATAAGGGAGCAGCTATGCAAAGGCCCTGTGGTAGGCAGCTGCTTAGAGCATTCGAAGAACAGAGAGAAGCCAGTGTGATGGGGTGTGGAGAGGGCAAAACTGATGTCTCCTCTTCTCCAGAGACGTTCTGAAATATGATTGTCGCTTATTTCTCATGATTGGCGGCTGTTAGTGGGAGGAAACACTGGGAGCAAGTGTGCAGGAAGTGTTGACCTAGGAGCAGGCCCAGCCACACTCTGAAGTGCTGCCTGGAGTCAGGGGCGGAAGTCATTCCTTCGGTGTAGACATGGGGGTGCAGATCTTTGTTTTCCATGTGTGAAAAAAAATGCTGCAGTGACACGAACAAAATGCTTCTATTTTATGATTGCCTCTCCCTTCCCAAACAGTAATTTCTCGTGTGTGGAGCTGCGTAGAGGTCTGGGAGGTTCTTTGCCCCAGCCACTGGTGATTTCTGGAGATGGCCTTTTATTTATTTATTTAAGATTTATGCATACAAGAACTGGGGTGCAGGCTAGAGGTGTGGGGGTGAGAGGATTCACCAGAGACAGAGTGGGGAGCAGAAGAGGCAGATCAACCAAAATACACTGCAGAGGGGAGCAGTGGGGGAGGCAGCACCATGTGGTTACCCCCCTGGCCAGGGATTGAACTAGTGCTGCAGTGACTGATGCTACCTCATAGTGCAGTGCTTAACCCCTTGCACCACCAGGAAGTCTGGGCTTCTTTCAAGGATTTTTGAGCTTATTATGCCCGTGTTTCCATTGTAAGTCTCCGTGTGCTTTTCTGCAATTTGAAGAGCTATAGGAAACGAGGTGGATCAGATGTGTGTTTGGATGTTTGCCCCAGCCCTGCTTGTGCCTGCTGACCTGTCTAAGATAATGTCTGGAGTCACTCAGCCATGGTGCGTCTGGCCATAGACACAGGACGTATGCACAGGTCATCGTTAAACTGCTCTATGACTCCTGCTCGTGTTGGTCTGTCTGGTGCTCCTTTGATTGCCAGGCTAGAAGAGCACAGCAGGGTTTGGGAGGGATTCCCTTGGACCCTGGTAATATGGAGACCAGATGATCTAGACACCAAATAATTTAGATTTTTGTTTGTGGGTATAATCTGTGGTGGTATAGGCTGGAGGTCCAGGGGTGAAAGAATTCACTAGAGACTGGAGAACGAAAAGGCAGTATGCTTGATGTGTGTGCATGTGGGTGGGGGGTAGATGGCTTTGCTTGGGGGAGTGTTTCTGAGTTTATTGGCAGGCCCCCCTCTCCTATCTTTGTGCACACACTTTCCAGTAACATCCACACATTTAGCTGGGCCCACACAGAGGG
The DNA here is from genome assembly GCA_019455555.1 of Galemys pyrenaicus. Taxonomy (NCBI): domain Eukaryota; kingdom Metazoa; phylum Chordata; class Mammalia; order Eulipotyphla; family Talpidae; genus Galemys; species Galemys pyrenaicus. The sequence continues at coordinate 1,172,551 of JAGFMF010011603.1, forward strand.
AAATAGAAACAGGGACATGAAAACAAAAACAAAACAAACAGCAGCAAAACCCTCTTCTCTGGCCCAGAGCAATGAAACAGCAGCCTGGGAAGGGACCAGGGAGCTGCCCACGGGTCTGCATCTTCATGCTTTTATTCTGGAACATGCTAGTTTTCCTTTAACCTCAGTGTGCCCTTATCTCTGATTGGAAACAGGAGCAAACCTTTGATTCTAAGTGCACAGGCCTGGGGAGGACTCCACAAAGCAGCCCCTCTCTGGCTGGATTTACAGAAGAGATTTAAAGTCTTTTGCATCACAGTTGATATATGTCACAGGGTAAATGGTATGAAAATGAAATCCTCAAAGAATCATTACCGCCAACCTTCAGGCTGTTAGTTCTCTATTTTTTTTTTTAAATGATGTTTTAAGGGGGCCTTAGAAGGGAAGACAAGGTTATTTTGTAAGAAAAATGACTGAGCGTTCCTGCCTTCATTGATACAAGAGGAAAAGTCTAGATAGAAATAGCCTCTTGGTGGGGGCAGTAAGCAGTGCCCTCAGATTCTGAGTGGGGATAGCTGACCTGGGAAGGTCAGGGCAGGTTCAAGTTTGAATGTGATCCTTTCATGTGTTATCTTTATAAAAATTGAAAATATTACAGATCAGCAAATCCCCTTCCACTCCCCACACCAGCCCTGGTCCTCCCCACTCCCTCTCCCTTACCCCCCCCCCCCCCCCCCCCCCCCCCCCCCCCCCCCCCCCCNCTCCCCACACCAGCCCTGGTCCTCCCCACTCCCTCTCCCTTACCACCCCCCCCCCCCCCCGCCCCAAACCTCCCCTTCCTAACAGAGGCAGCTAGTAGCTAACCAGTCACTGAGGAAGCTGGGAAGTGATTCACAGTGTGTTGTTCACAGGAAGGTTATGTGTGCAAATGGCCATATCTCTCTGTCACTCTTTTTTTTTTTTTTAATAAAGATTTATTTATGCATCCAAGAACTGGGGTATAGGCCAGAGGTATGGGGGTGGTGAGAGGATTCACCAGAGACAGAGTGGGGAGCAGAACAAGCAGATCGACTGAAATACGCTGCTGAGGGGAGCAGCGGGTGAGACCGGCGAGGTCTGCTGCGCCATGTGGGTCCCCTCCCTGGCCAGGCTGCAGTGGCTGCTGATCACTTCACTGCGCTGAGATTCAACTCCTTGTCTCTGGTTGGTCCATCTTCCTGACTCCACCCTCCCTTAGATGCAGAACTGGGTGGCAGTTAAGAGCAAGGACTCAGGAGCCACATTTCTTGCTTCAGAATTCCTACTTGTCACTTAGGAGTTATTTTTACTCAACCCCCGTGTGCCTCAGTTTCCTTATCTGCACAGGGGATCTCAGTAACAATAATAGCTCTCCGAGAGGGGGTGCGGAGATGGGCGTGCGTTCAGGGTTTAAAGCCCTTCAGATAGCTCCCCATACTAGGTTAGGGGCCACCGTCCCTCGCCACTGCCAGTGCACAGACAGTTGGGGTGTCTGAATTTGACTCTTGGGGGCCTACGGTGATGGTGAACAGGGATGTCCTGTATGTGTGTGTCTCAGAGGCTTGGAGAAGCCTGGGCGTTTGCCATGATTAGCAGGGCCTGCCCTACTAACCTCCTTTGTGTCCTCTGGTCTCTGCAGGGCTCACCCCTTCCCCCTCTCTCTGCAGGGCTTCGTGCTGTCTGTCACCATCATCCGCGAGGCCGTGGAAGAGATCCGATGCTACGTGCGGGACAAGGAAGTCAACTCCCAGGTCTACAGCCGGCTCACAGCAAGAGGTCAGCCTCCAGCTGCTGGGCTGGCCTCGGGGTTGCACCTCCGTCATGGGCTGCTGACAGTCAGGGAGCAGAGTTCAAGGCCCCGGGACAGTGGCTGTGCAGGCGCCACGTGGCTGGACAGTCACTCACTTGTCAGTCCCAGGGAGACCCATGGGAGTCTAGGCTGGCTTTCCATTCCGGGACCTGTGGCCGCATCCCCAGGCCTCCTAGGTCCTCCTAGAGCTGGTCCTGGCCACTGTGTTGCTTGTCATCAACCTGGAATTAAATTCTTTTTTTTTTTTTTTTTCCTCTTGGAATTAAGTTCTATGCCTTTGGCTCCTTGGTGGCTTGTCCCTTTGCCAGAATGGCAGAGGGGGATTGGAGGGCCCCTCTTCAGGCAGAGGCTGCATCTCTGTCCTAAAAGGGAACCCCGCTTTAAGAGAGAATCTTTCCACATGACCAAACTAGTGTTTTCAGCTTTAGTTTTTGGGGGAAATGTACCAGATTGACATAAATGCTATACCCTTCATGCTTTCTCTGAAGGCATGTTATAAATTCAGGTAATTGAAGCGTGGAGGGCGATTAGCTTAGCTCAAAGCTTACCTTTAATCATGAAACTCCTTGAAAGGTGGGGTCTTTTTAAATGGCGGAATTTTAGAAACCCACCCAAATACCCCATCAGAGCAGCCACAAAATCCTGGCCAGTGTGACTTCTATCTCCAGCTACAAATTCTGAACAGTTGTGAGCAGAAAGAGTGGACCCTCAAGTCCAGAGATTACAGATCCCATCCAGAATTCAGACTGGACAGGCTGAGGGGACTGAGGGAGGTACCTGCAGGAGATGGAAGACTGTAGAAGAGGCAGCACAGCCTGTGGCCTCCCAGCCAAGGTGGGGAGCACTTATGCCTCCCTAGGAAGCCCTCCCTGGTTGCAGGGTTTTGCATGAAATTTTCCTTCTAGGAAAAATGCTGGAGGGATGTGTTTGGGTTCCAAAGAGAAAGCAGTTGACATTTAAATAAATTCCCTGGGGGCATGAAAATATTTTGTTGTGGTACATTTGAATAGATCTTCTTAGTTGGTGGTCTTAAAAATTTGCCCATCTGTGGGAGGAGGGGGGATTTAGAGTTGGCATGGAAATGCTTTATTATTACTAAACTACTGTATTTAGCACATTTTGCTGCCTGGATAAAAAACCCCAGCTAATCTTTGCAAAGGCAGGTGGTCTGTGCTTTCCACGTGGGTAATCAGAAGACCCCTCTGGAGGGTGTTGTTTTTGTGGCTCGTGTATATTAAATCCCCCACTGATAACATATTCTTACGAAAACATTTCAAATGCTAGGCAACCAACAAAAGCCCCATGGAGGGGGTGCTGAGGGTCTTTTGAGGGTCTATTGAGGGTATGGGAGGAGGGGGGGAGTGGGGGGGGCCCATTCATCCCTCTGCTCTAGCTCTGCTCTGTCTTTGGGTCTTTTCATATTGCGATTGCTTTTCCCCTGAGTGATTTTCCTGCCCTCCCCTGCAGCCCTCCTTCTCAGCCCCTGCTTTAACTTCTCTCAGATTTTGAAAAGATCCTTAGGAGAATGGGCAGATGGCTCGAGCATTAAAAATGTGTCTCCTTTTGTCGGTGGCCTTTGTGGCTGTGGTTTCGGTTGTCATGCCAGTGCCTGGCTGTGGAGGGCAGGACAGCGTCCTGATGGTGAGTCCGATGGGGGGGGGGGGCAAGAGGCTCCCCCAGCCCCCAAACATGGAAGAAACTTCAGAGGTGAGTTTAATTATTTGAGAGACTTTTGGGGAGGGGCCAGAGGAACAAGCCCAAAGTAGGAGATTTCAGTGAAAAGAAAGGAAAAAAAAGACTTCTTTTGACCTTACAAATTAATGACATAAAACTATTTCCTTGAGTGACTCTTTTCTCCAGGATCTTTCTTTATTAAGTTCAAAATCAAAATGAGACAAATATTCATTCATGTAGGAATGAATGAAATCTTAAAATGTACATGCCAATACTATTTCTGGAGTCAAAAAAACTGTTTAGAACCAAGATATAAGTTGATCACTAGGCATTCTGCATTAGTGACCTACATTTTGCATCATTTCCTGATTAATAATGGCAGTACTTATATGAACATGGTTTTTAAAAGTTTGATCATAATTTCTAATTAGCAAAAAAGTTACACAATCAGTGGAAACTCCTCTGTGTCTTTCACTCAGTTTCAAGTGTCAGTGCTTTGCCAAGCTTGCTTTTTAGTATTCTCTCTTAGCCATTAAAAGAGAGAATTTAGTTCTGACATTTCCTTTTACCCCTAAGTAACCTCATTCATCTTTAATTCCTAGTAGGACATTTCTCTCTCCCTTGCTCTCTAGCTCTCTCTATCTTTTTTAAAGATTTATTTATTTATGCATACAAGAGCTGGAGTATAGGCCAGAGGCGTGGGGGGGTGAGAGGATTCATCAGAGACAGAGTGGGGAGCAGAACAGGCAGATCGACCAAAGTACACTGCTGAGGGGAGGAACGGGCAAGGCAGGAGAGGTCTGCTGCACCATGTGGGTCCCTCCCTTGCCAGGGATGGAACTCACACAGCGGGTGCTTCACAGTGCGGCGCTCAACCCCCTGCGCACCAGGGAGGCCCTAATTCCTAGCAAGACATTTCTCTTAACATGACCCAGCACTCACCAACAGCAGGAGTTCTCGCAGTAGCACGTTACTCAGTCCCTGGCCCAGACTTGTCTAGTGGACGCTTGCACTTGGCTCTCCTTTTCCCTGGGCCTCTGCTAGCCTGGCACGCCCCTGGGTTTTCTGTCTTCCGGTGACATTGACATTTTTGCGTTTGTCCAGTTACATTTGGCCAGTTTCAGGTTTGTCCCTCAGTTTGTGTGTGCGGTCTCAGAATTAGCATCATGATACGCATTTTTAGCAGTGAATTCAAGGGTACCAGTGGTAGTGGGTCCTTTGGGAGCTACCAAAGGCTCAGAGGCATTCTGTTGATAGTCACAGTGAAGAAATATTGCAAACCTGGGGAAAAAGAAGAATTGAATTTTAAACAGTTGAATTTAAAGCACTAATATTGAGGAACTCACCACTGGGAAGAAAAGTGGATGACAGGTTTCCCTTCTTATTAAATTGCTGCTTCCAACATTTTAGATTATTTTATTTCATTCAAGGTTTAGCTAAGACAACACATCAGTTGGATTAATTTTTAATGTCATTTTCAGAGTTTAATAAGTACATGGAGTATTTTATAATAAAATGAGCAAACACCAAAAATGACCCTTCTTCATACTTTTCAGAGTGTTTGAGACTGTCATCTCCTGGTCTGTGGTAGGTTTCCGAATTACGGGATAAACACGAGGGACTGTGGCTTCAGGGAATTCACAGTCCAGCAAGGTATCTTGGCGTGGGAATAGACAATTTTAAAAGGTGACCAGTCTTTGCACTGTAGTGGTATAAACATGAAAATCATTATGGCTAATGTCCTTTTTCTTTTCAAGATTTATTTTTATTTATGCATACAAGAACTGGGGTACAGGCCAGAGGTGTGGGGGGTGAGAGGATTCACCAGAGACAGAGTGGGAAACAACAGGCTGATCGACTGAAACACTGCTAAGGGGCAGCGGGCGAGGCAGCAGAGGTCTGCTGACCCATGTGGGTTCCCTCCCTGGCCAGTGGCAGGGATCGAACTCGTGCTGCAGTGGCTGTGGTTTGCTACCCGGGAGGCCCCCTAGTGTCCTTTTTCAGGACCACTGCTTTCCTCATTCTCAGTTTGCCCTGCCTGGGTTCCAGAATATTGCTTCTTCCTCATCCCTGCTGTGTGGGCACAAACTCTTATCCTGTTAATAAGTTGGGGATAATAATAGTACCTTCCTACGAGAGTTGCTGTAAATGTAACTCTTGTATGGGAAGAACTCTTAGGGTGGTACCTCGGGTCCAGTGTCTTCAGGGAAGACCTTGCAGTAGGTTTCTTTAAGGGTTGGTAGGTAAACAAATAGAGGTATGAATTGGGGTTAGGAGAGCCCATCAGAAGAGCTGATGATATCTCCCTAGAAGAGGTGACCTTTACTTTGAGTCTACATGTTTTGTGGTGCCCAGTGCAGAATGAACAAGTGGGCCTCTATTAAAAAATCAGTATTATTGGGCCTCCCCGGTGGTGCAGCGGGTTAGGCAATGCACTGTGAGGCAGACCACAGCCACTGTAGCATGAGTTTGATCTCTCCTGCCGGCCAGGGAGGTGACCTACTTGGCACAGCAGAGCTCTCCTGCCTTGCCCGCTGCTCCCCTCAGCAGTGTATTTCAGTAGATCCATCTGTTCTGCTCCCACTCTGTCTCTGGTGGATCCTCTCACCCCTCACATCTCTGACCTGTACCCCAATTCTTGTATGCATAAATTAAAAAAATCAATATTATCAAGGTTGCAGAGTTGAAACTAAGTATAGGAGCCTATTGCACTTGGGTTTCTGTGCCAGCTTCCAGGTCATGTGCCCATGAAGTAGCCCTGGTAAATGGTTCTCCAAGGGCCAGAGGCCTCAATGACTGGGGTGGTGGGGTATGGAACCCCACCATCGGGGTTCAGGCTCCATTTTCTTCTTCCCAAGTAGGCCATGTTTCCTGACCTCTCCCTTCCGGGGAAAACAGAAGAATAGACCACATAGGCCAGTGACACTCTGGGAAGGTTGATTCTGTGACCAATGAGTCTGTACCTTGGAGGGGCTTTGGAGGAGTTTGGGAAATGCTGTTCAATTGAGATGCAGAAGGAAAACGAGATTTCTGTCCAGAAGTTAGTCAGGTACCTAAAAAAACTTAGGGTGTGGGTTTTTGAGCAGCCCTGTGGAGGTGGCTTTTACAGATGGGGAACTGGAGTCCATGGGGTGGTCCCACATCATGATGAGGGAGCTGGGTGAGTTCAGCCAGCCTGTAAACCTACTCTGTGCCAGGGCATGAGCCTTCCACAGAGGGTAGCTCCAGGATTGCTGCAGCCTCAGCCTTCATAGACTTGCTAAGGGAGGGTTCCTAAGACTTCAGGCTTTTTAAGACACATTTATGTGTCCAGAGAAGCCTGTCAATCTCTCCTCATATTAGAATGGACAGACAGACTTGAAAACCATTTATATGGAAATCGTACTTTTGGGTTGATGAGCTTCTCCTTTCCTGCTACTTGAAATCCACATTGAAACATGATGAGAGTTTCTTAATCCTCACTGAGTTTTATGGCTTTAATTATAGAGCCTCTTTCCAAATTAATAGCATTCAGCAGCATTAGACATATTAAACCTATGACGAGAGAGAGGATCTTGAAGTACTAGCATATCCAGCAAGACTTAATTTTGTTACTTGAAAGACTCAGTTTGGGTCAGAAGGAATAATTTGTCTTCTGCAAAAGAAAAGCTGAATGGGAATTGTGGGAGGGGATTCTGCTTAGACTCTTACACAGTGCAGGACCGGTGTATGGGGTAGGGCGGTGGCGATGGGGGTGGGGGTGGCAGTGTTGAGGGGCAGTGGAATCTGCATTTTCGTAAGATGAATTCTATGGGTCTGTCATACCTGGTGGTTTTCCTAGACTCATTTGTGATCCAGGGCTAAATGAAGCAAGAGGATCATTAGCCTTAAAAGAAAGTGCAAGCAGAAGCATAATTAACACAATTACTGCTGCTGCTTTCCTGCTGGGGACATCTGGGCACCTGGTGGAAGTCTAAGTCCTAAGCCCCAGGTCTGTGCAGAAGGGGAAATCCCACCTATCTTTGACTTTCTAGTATATGGGGGTATAAAAGGCCCAGCTGACATTCTCCAGTTTTTTCCCCAGGAACAGTGTAACTTCAAAGATCTTACCTCCATTTGAAAGTGGTGTCTTTTTGTCAACTTTACTCACCATCACCTTGGGCCACACTTTAGGATTGCGATGACTGTGGCTTGTTTATGAGATCCAAGGACATGGTTTTCTTCTGGGGAGTTGTGTCCCACTGAGTCCTCAGGGGCAGGTAGGATAGACGTGTTCACTAGTAGGGACGGTGAGCCTGAACACAGATACCGTGTGGGTTTTCCAAACATTAACACTCAGACGTGAGGGAACACTGAGATTTGCTTTATAAAGGACTTTGAGAGGAGAATTACAGTGCTGGTCTTTTTGATCCTGCAGCAGAAGTAGCCCCAAGGTGCTTTATGGAGGATCTCAGAGTTCATTGAGTGAAGGATCCCTAAGTTTCCCCCAGATTCAGAACCTTGTTTTAAAGCAGATTTTACCAAACACTTTCTCTAGAAGATGTAGCATTATTTCAGACCCATGAGGTCCTTTTTTTTTCCTTTTTTCTTTTTTTAAATCTTCTGAAGTACTTAGTTTCACTTTATTACAAATCATGGGTGAATTGATCTATTGTTTATTTAAAAAAAAGAGCAAACCCTGAAAAAAATCTTACTTGTAAATTGCTCTGTTATCATTCCCCAAAGTTATTTGCCCCCTGCTGGGGTGTCAGTCTGTTTCACTGTGATTGGGTACCAGAAGCAATGAGGACCATTTATATATTTATTTTAAAAGCCTCTGTTGGGTATGAAGCTTGTTCCTTTAAGACTTCAGCCTTTTTTAAGCTCCCACTACTTTAAACAAAGGCCCCAGGAAGAGGCCATGGAATTTATGATAATACTTTTCAACCCTTTCTTTGCCTGTTTTTAAATAAGGGTCTTTTCTTTCACTTTGGACAATGCAGACAACTCCATTGGAATATGAAAATTTAAACTTTAAACCCATGAACACTGCTGGTCTGTAGAGGTGTTTTAATGTCAAACCCAGGAAATGTACATAGGCTGCAGAATTCACAACTCATCACTGTCACAGCCAGATTAGAGTGTGAGTTACAGAGTCATACATTAACCAGGGCTAGGCGGGAGAGCTATAAAAGTAATCAATGTCTTGCACGCACAATGAAAAATAGAAGTGGAGTCAGAGTGTTGCGGATCAGAAAATAGGCCCCCACACACCAGTGCCCTGACATTTATTTAAGAAAAAATTTTTTAGGCTGTTCTGAAGTTTGAATTGTCATTTGCTTGTTTCAGTTCACGGGAAACATCTGGTTTCTCCCTGCAGTGTAGACAAACTGCTCTTATTCTGAACCTGTCATCCATGAAAAGCATGGTTTGGGCTCAATAGGTTTGCTTATGAAAGGCTTGGGATCCTTCTCTGCAGAAATAAACAGCCCTGGGAGCTGGAAGTTGTTCCCTGTTGTAAGTTCTGGCTCAGAGGACTTAAGTGAAGTGTTGGAGCTGGAAGGGGTGCATTTATTTTACAGAGGTGTTTCACGATTCAGGAGGAGATTGTAAAAATCTCTTACACAACTTTCTGTGAAGTGTGTGCAAAATGTGTTTAAAGAGTCTGGAGCCTGGTGGCTGGAGATAAGGTGTGAAAGGCTGTGAAACAAAAGACCTAAGGGGGCATGAAGATCTCAGTTCTCAGCACAGGCCCGGGCCGTGGGGTTCTTCAGACGACAGGCCCTACTGGGTGTTCCACTCGATTCAGGACCAACCGTGTGATGTACAGGATCCTGTGCAGAATGGAAACATGGCCCTTGTTCTGTAGTTGTTTAGAGCTTCCAGATGAAAACAGAAGAGCATTCACCCAAGGGTGGGGGTTCCGTACTCATGAGCTGCTCTGCTTCCACCTTAGGAGTCAGAGAGGAAATCGGGAGCTCCAGGGAAGCACCTATGGGGTCTAGGGGAGCATGTCTCCCCATAGGGGATGGATTGAAAGAAGGCTTCTGCCCCCTTCAGGTCCCATCACTCACTGTGCCGTTAATGCCTTCTCAGGCTTCTTTGTTGGGCAGTGGGAGCAGGGTCTGTGTCTTATTTTGTGTAAATAGTCATAGAAAACTCAGAACATGATTATGACAAGTGAGAAGCAGTGTGTTTTGAGAGCTTTTTCATTCTGAGAGTAAATCTCAGCCACTAAGATGCTCGGCATCCCTCCTTCCTCTTTCCCTCTTCTCCAGCCCTAGCTGTGCTTTGCCGAACCAGGGATGTTTGATTCATGTGACAACAGCCCATCATGGTATCTGGCTGATGGGGAAACCCCAGGCGAGATCTGAGTCTAAATATAGGGTTTGCTTTCCCCCCTTACTTCCTGCTTCCCGCTTTTCTCCTTTGCGTTCTTCTGGCTTTGTCTTTCCTCATTTAGAACCCACACATCCTCATGTGCACGCGCGTGTGCACACACACACACATACTGGCACACGCTAAATGTGTCCTGCCTGCAGACTCGAACTGCCCATTTTTGATTATCAAAAAATTTAGAGTCAAAAATCAATAGAACTGGAGGTTCTTCATCCCCTTAAATATGAAAATGCTAATGAGGTAGCCACCTACAGAACACAGGTGACCCCCCCCTGGTAGGCCTCCCACTGTCCTCCTGAGATGGAGCCAGGCTCCTGCTGACAGTCCCAGTAGGGAGCCTGCCTGAGGGGCCGCCTTCTGGCCCTCTGAAAACACAGTGGATTAAGGGTTTTTGTTGAGGTAGACCAGATGGACATAGAGGTAGGGTTCAAATGAACCCATCATAAATCAGGATTCAGTGGTAGCAGGGGTAAGTCTGGGCCTGGTCCTTAGAAGTTTGAGCTCATTTAATTTATTATTTTCTTCTCAGAAAAGCACCACATGGTTATTACTAAATAAATAAATAAATAAATAACAAATTGATGTGAAAAATCTAGAAAGTGTGTATGCCAGAGAAAGGAATCAGTTAGCCCAAATCCCCAGATAGAATCTCTGCCAGCCCTTTCAGCTTAACCTCCTAGTTTTGTCCTCTGTCCTGCTAACATACACACATGTACATATGTAGGTACTGTTTAAGAGGAGTGAAACATGCTCTTCAGGTAGAGATTAAGAGAAAACTTGAAAATGGACACCCAGGCTGGATGGTCTAGGTGAGGCCACCAGCATCCATTTCAGTAATAAAACCAAAGATTGTAAATCTATGTTTGGGAAAATTGTGGCAAACTCAGGTGAAAGAGAGTTCACCCTTCCAGGGATGGACCCTCTGGCGAAAGCAGTGGTCTGTGCCCATTCTCCCTATCTCCCCCTAGCGGGGCAAGAAGAGCTTCTCAGGCCAGGATAGAAGCCTGTACAGTGGACTCCTCACACAGATCTTCTTCCACTTACCATGTGCTTATGTCCCCATAAACCCATTGTGAGTTGAAATACCTTAAATTAAAAATGTACTGACTACACCTAACTTACTGAACATCCTATTAAGATAGGATGTGCTCAGAACCCTTACATTAGTTAAATGAGCAGGCTCATGTAACTCAAAGCCAATTTTATATTAAAATGTTGAATATCTCATGTAAGTTAAGGAACACTGCACTGAAACTGAAAAGTAGTCTGTGATACTGGTGGTTTACCCTTGTGCTTCATGACAGATGGGAGCTGTTGCTCCTTGATAACACCCAGCATGTGACAGCACCATGCTGCTTACCATGAGCCCAGGAAAAGGTCAAAATTGGAAGTATGGTTTCTATTGAATATAATGGCTTTTGCACTGTCTTAAGTCGAGATATCGTAAGTTGAGGCATTGTAAGTCGAGACATCATAAATTGGGGATAGTCGGTATCTGACTCTGCATTGGTGTGTTTGCCATTTCCTTTGTAAATATGTCAACGTGATGAACACGTGTCATGGAGCTCCTTCTATCAGGACTCAGCCCAGCGGATTGAATAAATTGTATTTTATGAAAGCAAGGCACATTAATACTCACCTAGTGTGAGATCTTCAACCTGGGAGGGTCTAGAATTTCTTAGAGCAACTTGCTGCATGCTTCCTAGAAATCATTAGGGTTTGTGTGTCTCTTTTAGTGCCAGTTCTGCTTACTGTTAATCCTGACATTTAATTAAGTACAGAGATTAGTTAAAATCAAACCCTATGGAACCAGTGAGAGTTGTTTCAATAGAAATCATTGACCTCCTTTGAAAAATCTCAGAGGTGGTGAGTTACTAAAAATGCACACGATACTAAATTGTGTGAGAAGTGTAAACTGTTGTAAAAAATTATAGAAATCTAGAGTTGTGCACTCAGATTACTTTGTTAGCATTTTCCAGTTATTTTAAAGCTAAAGACACTGGCTGTCTCTCTTCTTTTAAAAATTTATTTATTTATGCATACAAGAACTGGGGTACAGGCCAGAGGTGTGGAGGGTGAGAGGACTCATCAGAGACACAGGGGGAGCAGAACAGGCAGACTGACTGAAGCACACTGCTGAGACGAGCAGTGGGCGAGACAGGAGAGGTCTGCTGCGTCATGTGGGTCCCTTCCCTGGCCAGGGATCGAACTTGTGCTGTAGTGGCTGTGGATGTTTCATAGCGTCATGCTTAACCCCTGCACCACCTTTTTCCTACCATCCTCTTGAATCCGTGAGGTGTGGATTCTGGCAGTTCTACCTGTGAGCACCCCTAACCTACATTCCTCACAGAAGCCGGGAGAGAATATTACCTCCTCTGTGGTCTTCACAGCACTCAGCTATGAAGCTCAGAATTAGTGTTTAATGGCAGCTTCTTTTGTTTAACCAGATAAACATCCTTAGAGTCCCATAGTTTGATAATGTTCCTATAAACCAAAATAACTAAAAAAAAAAAAAAAAATCAGTCATTTTGGGTTAGCGTCTTTCTTTTGGGGGGTGGTGAAAATTAAGAGAGGACTATCTACCCAGGTATCTGATGATTAGTTTCTTCCCCATTTATGTTTTCTGTTTTGAGGTTGAGGGAATCTCTGAGTATCGACCTGGAACACTAAGCCACCATGGAGTCGGAGGACAGTCCTTGAGGGTGTGATTGCCTTTGCTCGGGGGTGGGGGCCACCAGCAACAGGTGCTCTCCTTCTAGAGGCAGCAGGGATGATGATGTTGGGGCTAGGGGTGCTCTTCCGGGTGTCCTGTGTAGCTCAGGCTGGCTAGCGAAGTTGCTCAAGAGCCTCGCGAACGGAGTGAGCTCAGACCTGCTACACCTGGGGCCTGTTTCTTTGCAGGGACAGTGAAGGTGAAGAGTTCCAGCATCCAAGTCGGAGACCTTATCATTGTTGAAAAGGTAAGTGGGGTGTCCCGATTTTTAGGGCGTGAACTGGATATGGGGGCCACAGACTTTATTGCATAGGGGAAACCCGATTAGCTCCTTGAGATTCTGTCCACTTTGCCCTGGAGACAGTCTCTCTCCCGTGAGACACACACAGTCTTTGTTCAAGGCTTCCATGTGCTGGGTGGCCAGAAAGCCTGCGTGTAAGCAGGAGTCCCAGGCTTGATGTCCTGTTTGATGTGTGTGTTGTTTTGGTTTTATTTTATTTTTTTTTAACGTCTCATAAAGTCTTTCCTAGAAGTCAGCTTACTACTTAAGCACTTAAAAATATTTATGCCGTTTACCTTTTGGGCAATTTCAGCTTGCATCTTTTAACTTAAACATCATGCTTTCCTATCACTTTTATAGGGTGCAGGGGTTAAGTGTAACCTGAGAACAGCTGAAGACCAAAAACGCATTAAAGAAAAAACACCGTTAATATGTTTGTTACCTCAGCAGCGCTCATCTCTCTGTTTACTGTGTGTGTTGGGGAGGATTTGGGTTCTGGGGTGGCCTTGAGAGTCTGGGAACAGGACCGGATTAGAACAGGATTGTGTCTTAACTTGTTTCTGTAGGAAGTGAACTGTGCTCTTTTAAAAGGATTAAATCCAAGAACTCAAAGTCGATTTGAGGCAAAATGAAGCTCTTCTGGGTGGCAGCTCAGAACCACACAAACCCCTTTATGTTAGCTATCACAGAGTTTTCTGTTCATAATGACACCCGGCGGCCTTGGGTCCCCTCTCTCTGAGAATGGCTTTTGTTACCTCCTGCTACTTGACTTCCTCATTCAAACCCACCGGAAGCCAAGCACCAAACTGGGAAATTGGTAGAAGCAGAAAGCCTGAGCTGTCCATGTCAGTCTTGGGTCTCAGTAGCCCGCCTGGAAGACAGGCAGCCAGGCAGCAGCTTGGGCCCTGGGTTCCGGACTGCAGTTTCAGGAGGTAATGCTTGAACTCACCTCGCTAGGAAAAAAAGGGGGAGGGAGACGGAGTCTCTTCTCCAGATATGGTTTCAGCAGGGAATTAGCGAAGGAACAGCAGAGTGCAGGGCTTGGCAGATTCACAACAGAATCAGTCGCCGAGTCTGTCTTGAACCAAGGCAGACACTTGAAGGAGGCTGTGGGTTTCGGGAGACTCGCACCCTCCCGGGGGCCAGTGGGGGCAGAAGCCCCATACGCAGGCACGCACGCTGACAGTCTTCTTCTTCATAACCCAGAACCAGAGGGTCCCTGCTGACATGATCTTCCTGAGGACGTCAGAAAAAAACGGTAAACATCTGGGATCAATTCTGAAAATAACCATTAACCTTTCAGTGGTAATTTGGCCAAATAATCATTTGAAAATGTAACAGAAGTAGATGATCATTTTGGAGCTATAGAGGCGAACAAAAAACAACATTTTTTTGGATTGAGCGGTTCTTATAAAAAACACGTTGTTGGTGCTCACAGGTAAGTAGGTTGGTGCAGAGACACGGGTATTTGGGCCAGTGACCCCAGCGGGGCTGTGTTTTTTCCTCTTGGGGCTGCATTTAGCTCAACCGCAGGAACCCAGGATGGTCTGGTTCCCCAGAAGGTGCCTGTAACCCCTGCCCAGAGTAGACCTCCCTGCTATGCCAGCCCCTGTGCTAGGTCTGGTCATCCTAACTCCTTACAGCAGGTTCCTGAGGTCTGCATTTCTCCCCACTTTACAGATGGGAATACTGAGGCTTAGCAAGAAGTTAGCCCAGGCACCCCCATGAGTGTGGATTTGAATCCAGATCTTTCTGATCCCAGAGCGTATGGAGAAAGTGGGGAATTATTGGGTATTCATCTTCCCTTTTGGTCACTGGCCATGATGGGTTGTTTTTATGAGGACCAGGGCAGGAACTACACAGAGCAGCCTGGTGGGATCCTGCATTGCCGGCACCTGGACAGCACATGCCCACCTTCCTCCTTAGGGTCCTGCTTCCTGCGGACGGACCAGCTGGATGGGGAGACGGACTGGAAGCTGCGACTCCCTGTGGCCTGCACGCAGAGGCTCCCCACCGCCTCCGTGAGTAGCTGTCCCTGCAGAAGCTCAGCTGGGCTCCAAGCAGGACTCTCACACTTAGAGGCTCAGGGGTCAGATGTGGGTGGCAGGTTGAAGCGGGGTGGGGAGTGGTGTGGGGTCCTGGAAGCCTGAGCGCTTGTTGTTCCCACTAATGTGTCCAGTGTGAAAGGCAGACCCTGCCAGCAGGGTTGGGGAGATGCTCAGCACCCTAAGAAACCACAACTGGCTGTTACCAAGCAATGGGGTCTCTACCCCACATGCACAGATGAGGTAGGACAGCAGGTCTTTGAGAAATCAGCTGTTTTCGAATTGAGTGGCAAGGAGGCAGGACATAAATTCAAATCTGCTGCTCTGATTGACAAAGGAAATGAGGGTACAGAGGTTTGGGGACCAAGGTTGAGAATAAAGGAGTTAAGTTTTATGAGTTCAAAAGCAGGTTTGGACTTGGCTGGAGCTCACGGGCTAGTCTCAGGATAGCCTCGTGCATGAGGTTATCTTCAGGTAGCTGCAGTTTTGAACTTCTTTTGGTGGCCCCTGCCTCCGGGGAGCCCCCACCTCTACGTTCTTTGTCACCACCTGGCCTTGGTGCTCAGCTCAAGGGTTGCAGAGGTGCCCTGCAGAAAAATTAACAGGAAGCTGGAGCACAGCTCCCCTGCCAAGCCTCCAAAGTTTTCTCCTCTCACTGAGAGTCTCTGGTCCTGGCTGTCACCTTTAAGCCCGTGTCTCTCTGCAAGGCCCCAGCTTTCACTCCTGACACCACCACCCCCACACTGCCTCTCTGCCCTTTGCACTGGCCTCGCTCTCCACAGGAATGGTGGTAACTGGCATCTGGCTGGACCTTTCCAGCATACCCTGGGATGCTCAGGTCTCCTTGCTAGGAGGAATTTCTGGTCGTCCCCTCCTTGCTTTCACACCCCCTTGCTCCGAGGTGATGTCTTCCACAGCAGGCTTCCTTTGGCTGTGCTCCCTGCTGCGTGTCCAGTGCATGGAACTAACTGCACATAGGCAAATTCTCATACCTATCGCGCAGGCCCTGGGGAAGGGGGTGGCTGCATAGCTGGAAACGCAGATGCTCCATGGTCCCACTGCAGCTTTGCCCACCACCCCACCTCACTCATATCACTGTTTGTACAGAGAGATAGGGAGGGGCTGGAGTCAGTTTAAACAGAAGCCACACAGGTTGCATGTAGTCCACAGACTGTGGGACAGAATCACGCAGTGTGCCCACAGCCGTTGGTGGCCCGAAGGGTGATGCCTGCATGGTGCTCACGGCCACAGGATGCTGCTCCTCACTGTTCACAAGGGAGAAGGGCCGGAGAAGGTCTGTTCTGGTGGAGCTGACCTAATAGCAAATGAGAAGTGAGACAGGGTCATCATCACAAGTCACCTTTAAGCCAATGGCTCTCCAGTGGCTCCACATCCTCATCAGCACTCACCGGTTCCTGTTCCTTTACTTTTCTGGACACGTGATGCTGTTTAGTTGTGAGCGTTTTGCTGACGCCACCTGCCGCCCTCCCTGCTCTCTCCTGGGCTTTGAACAGAGAAGGTGCCTGGAGTTGGTGGCTGTATGGCAGCCAGAGTAGCAGAGTCATCTGGAGAAATGCTGGGTCCCTGCGCTCAGCAAGGATCTGGCCAGCCTGTCAGGGTGTCTTGGGGCTTAGTGCACAGCCCCTAGTGGAAGGTGGTCCCTGCTCTCCACCTGCCCTGTAATTTTGAGAGCCAGTTGGGATGGTAGAGTTCTTCTGGAAAACAGTGGTTGCCTCCTGAAATCTCATTAATCACAAACTGACTGTTTTATTTTTTTTGATTTGACTTCTTTTTTGTTTAATTTTTTTTATTAAAATATTTTAAAATTTACATATACTTGCCATTAATTGTAATCCCCATGTATTCCCCATCACCATCTCACCAGTGCTCCCATCTTCCCTCAACCCTCCTCCTCCCCTCCCCACCAGGTGTCCCCAGTCTGTCCTTGTCTCCTCATTTTTGGTTTCTGTGTCTTTATTGCTGTTATTGTTATTATTATTATTGTTCTTACAAACTGACTGTTTTAACTCTAAAATGTCACCTCTTGTCGAACAGGATCTCCTTCAGATTCGCTCGTACGTCTACGCCGAAGAGCCAAATATCGACATTCACAACTTCGTGGGGACATTTACCCGGGTGAGCGAGCGCGGCGTGATCTGGACTCTGGCCTGGGAGGGTGGTGTGGGAGACGGAGGCAGCAAAGAGGCGCTGGCGGGCCCTGGTCAGGAGGAAGCTGTGTGTCGGGTCGGGGGTGTTGAATCCCAGCAGGAGCCACACCATTGCTCCTCGGCCACGCAGACGCAGCAGAGCTCTCCTGCAGGGCTGGACACGTTGTCTTCCCGGAGTGCCAGAGCCGAGCCCTTACCTGTGAGCGACGGGTAAAGCAGAGGCGGTCTCCTTCATGCGGGTCTCCGCCAGCTCTTACCTGTGCCAGCCTTGTCTGCCAGGGCCATGGGGCTTTTAAGCTACTTCCTGACCTTTCAGAAGAGAAATTATATTTGGATTGAAATTATTTCAGCAGTTATAGTAGGATGATAGCTTTACAGAACCCGAGTGAAATGATCTGTGTTCTTTTTCCGGCCCGCCCGGGGCAGCTCCGGTTGGAGCGGCTTCTGTTTCTGAAGCTTTCCTGCGGCAGAGAAGCCTGCACTGCTTAAATCACGAAGCGGCTTCCTGGGTGTTTCGCTGGGATGGCCATCCTGGGAGCTTTTGTCTGGGACCGCGGTCCTCGCCTCTCCTGAGATGGGCAGGCTAGCAGTGGCCTGTGGGTTCTGCCCAGACCTTGGTGGGTAAACAAGTGTCTGCTTGGTCTCTTCCAGGAAGACAGCGACCCCCCCATCAGCGAGAGCCTGAGCATTGAGAACGCCCTCTGGGCCGGCACAGTCATTGCGTCGGGTAAGCGCCCTCTGAGGAATATGGTAGCAATTTGAAAGGAAAGAAAATTCTTTGTGTAATTAGAATAATCATCTGTCAGTTGGGAAAATTAGTCCTTGGTCAAATGGTGTTCTCCACTTGATCCTGCCTTCCCCCGAACTCCCCCCAAAATGACACCGGCATTGATTGCCCCTTGGACACTTACAGATGCCCGGGGCCCAGTGGCTCTGGCCTGCGGATGGCTCGGCTCCGTCCACTCTGGGAATAGCCCTTAATTGCTGTTGCAGATTGACGTCCTAATCTGTACCAGAACTGGGCCGGCCTGGATGCCCTGGCCGGAGGTGTGTCCCTGGGGCTGCCAGGCTGGCCCCACAGCTACAGGACCCCCAGCACAGCCAGGGGCCGTGCACCCCAGCTGGAGCCTTGGGGCTTAAATCACCAAGGTGGTGTGGAATGTGGGGAATTTCAGTTTTGAGCACTGGGATGGAACTGAGCAGAAGAGGTGCCAGGGTCTTAGCGTGGTCTACAGTGGTGGAGGTTAGGCTGGCGGTTGTCCCTTGGTCCCCAGACCCTGCACCCAGCTCTTCATGCACTTATTGGCTGACTCAGTTCTCCCAGCTGCCCCTTGATAAGGTTACCTTGGCTGCCTCTGTCTAGAGGAGGCTGCAGTTGCCGTGGTAACCCAACACTGCTGTTGCACTTACAATTACTGGGGAGAGGGTGGGGGGTGGCTGGGAGTAGAGAACGGGGCCTGGATGTCCTGGGGCCCAGTCCTCCTAGTCCAGTGCTTCTTAGACTCTCAGTGTGAGGGATCAGTATACTGGGGTCCCCCCACTCCCCTCCTGGAGTCAACCAGAGCACTGGCCATGCCCTGTGGACCCTACCACCAGCCACCCTTGCTGACCACCGTGTCCTCCTGCCCAGTGGGGCTTCAGGCAGTGGCAGGCTCTGCCCAAAGCATGTCTGCTATGTCAGTATTGCTGAACCATCGCTCTTCAGGGTTCCCTGTCGCAATGGGAAGCATAGGGGTCACAGCATAGGTCTGGCCCCAGGACCACACTGTTGTGGGGTTCGTGAAGGTCCAGGAAGTGACCTTCATGCAGTGCCCTGCCATGGTACCCTGACTGGCTGGAGAAACCAGCTGGGAGTTGACTGGCAGGCAGAATGGGGCTTACAGCGTGAGGGTAGAGGACAAGGAGGGCCCACAGAAGTGACCACTTAGGACCTGGGGTGCAGAGGTGCTGTGGGCTTAGAGTACCTGCTCATAAGACCGTGAGGAATAGGGACCCAGTGTTACCCCCATATCTTTGGTATCCAGGGGAAACTAGAAATCTCCTTTTTTAAAAAAAATATGGGAGTTCTTGTATTTAAAAGTTGGCAGTTCATCCAAGCAGCTTGCTTCTGGGCTGCGGCTGGTGCCTTCTCACTGGGTCACAGGCAGGCCAAGTTCAGGTTTCGGTCTTTAGCACAGGGAAGTGTTGGGGGACACTGTAGGAACGTCTGAAGGCCTCCAGTTGGCAGAAGCCAGCGGGAGAAACCCTGCCTTTGGGGGCTCTGTTGCTAAGATGGTCTCTAGCTCTGGACATCAGGGTTCAAGACCCAATGGGAGTAAGAGGAGAAGCTCCGTCAGGCTCAGCCTGGACGGGGTTTCCGCCTTCCGGCCATCTGCCACGGTGCCAGCCTGTGGCTCCCGGAGCAGCCATCTGCTCAGGAGCCAACCCTCCGGCCACCATCTGCTGAGATGCGGTCATCTCCCTGGAAGGGAGGCTCTGCGTGCATTATGAGCGGGGCTTGCTGCATTCTCCTGGGGGTCCTTGGGAGACACAGTCCTGGCACTTCTGGGGACTGAGCTCTGAACCAGGTGGGGCCAGCACCTCTCTGAATCTTTGCAGACCGCCTGACAAGTGGTGTCCAGCGAGGGGCAGTGCAGGGAAGTGAGCGGTTTCTTCCTCCACTGGGTCCAGGCGGTTGGTGTTCCTGGGTCCTCCCTGGGCCCGGGCGGGCTGCCGCGTGCCCCACGACTGCTTCCGCGGCGCTCC
Source organism: Galemys pyrenaicus (assembly GCA_019455555.1). Taxonomy (NCBI): domain Eukaryota; kingdom Metazoa; phylum Chordata; class Mammalia; order Eulipotyphla; family Talpidae; genus Galemys; species Galemys pyrenaicus. The sequence goes on from JAGFMF010011603.1 coordinate 1,192,340, forward strand.
CTCCTGCCCGTCCTCTGATTTATCACAGCACTCCTGGTGCTCTGATCGTAGAATTTCTTGTTCTTCTTGATGTGTTCTCCACTGTGTTAAGTGTTTCCTCGGTTAATTTTTTTTTTTTAAGATTTATTTATTTATGTATACAAGCATACCATTACTGTGCAAGCTCTGCAGTCAGGCCAGAGGTGTGGGGGGGTGAGAGGATTCACCACAGAGAGCGGGGAGCAGAACAGGCAGATCAACAGAAGTACACTGCTGAGGGGAGCAGCGGGC
>JAGFMF010011603.1:1192659-1207868 GCA_019455555.1 Galemys pyrenaicus
GAGGGGAGCAGCGGGCACAGCAGGAGAGGTCTGCTGCACCATGTGGGTCCCCTCCCTGGCCGGCAGCAGGGATCGAACTCGTGCTGCAGTGGCTGCGGTATGCTTCATAGTCCGTTGCTTAACCCACTGCGCCACCAGGGAGGCCCCTCCTCGGTTAATTTTTGATGGATAATGTCAGTATCCTCACTGCCCTGCAAAAAACAGGCTTGACTCTTTCCAGCCGGCAGTGGGTCTGACAGCATGCATTTCCCCGCCCTTGGCTGACACTGGATGTTATCGATCTTCTGAATTTTTGTTAATCTGATAGCATGGGCTATTTTGTATTTCTGTGATGACTCTCTGGATTTGGCATCTTTTCTAACATTCACTGGCCTCTATTCTATAAATTACTTTCACAAGGAGCAGTGCCATTCATTTGGTGGGGGGGGATGCAGTGATGAGGGAGAAGGGGAAGTACTTAGCAAAGATCCCCCAAATGTTCCAGTTGGACCCAGAATCTGAAAGGCATCAGACTCAGTGGGAAGAATGGGCTCCAGCAGGAAGAGCAGATGCATGCGTTTCCACAAGGGTTCATGAAGATGGGCATATTCTAGGCCCCTCGGGCAGCCTCTGAGGCTGGTGGCACAAAGGACAGCCGGCCCCTCGCTTTCATCTTCTGCTCTGGGAGGCTGGGCCTCTTAGAGCAGCACTGACTGCAGAGCTTGCACAGTAATGGGAACATCCTGTATCTCTGCTGTCCCTCCTGGTGCCGCTGGCCTTGTGTGGCTGGCAGCGGCGGGACTGTTGTTTAGCATTGTGATTGCATTTGAAGAGCCTCCTGTGGCTAGTGCTCATCCTCTTCCTGATGCTCTGGGTTAGGTTTTAGCAAGCCGGCTCTGGGGGGTTGGGCACCCCTGTTTGCAGGCCTGCCTGTCCATGTTACTATTCCTCTGTCCTCTCCTCCTAGGTACCGTGGTGGGGGTTGTCCTTTACACAGGCAGAGAGCTCCGGAGCGTGATGAATACTTCAAATCCTCGAAGCAAGGTGTGTGAGCCGCCTTGGCTGCCTGCCTGGACAGGGCCCCTGCCTGGTGTGGGCTGATGACCATGTGCGTGGGTGAGAGCTCGGTTAAAGCTGGAGCACCTGACGGCAAGCCCTCACATGTGTATATGTGTGCGCACGTGCTTGTGCATGTGCATATGAGCATGTACACACATGTGCACATATTCCCTCATGCACGTGCATGCACACACACGCCATGCCTGAATCTGTTGCCCACATCCTGTGCTGCATCTGCGTGACATGCCCCTTACACCAGCTGTGAACGCTGGGCTTCTCAGCCTCCTCTCGTAGACTAGAGATGGATGGCCCCAGGGTGCCAGCTCTGCTCAGGCCCACCCACGGTGAGGAAGGGGTGGCTAGGGCTTGTCCCTCCCCTTTTCCTCAGTGCAGAGTGGGGTCTGTGGACTGTCAAATCAGAGTGTTGTAGGATGCTCACCCTGGTCAGTATGATCATTTGACAGTTGTCCCGCCACCATGACAGCCGCTGTGAAAACTATAACTTCCTCTATGTGATGTTTGCTCAGCCTGGGCCCAGGACAGTGACAAGTGCTAGTTAGAACCATCTTGAAGATGCATGAAAGTCTGTAGTTATTAAAACCATGACATCATTGATGCAGATCGGGCGCCCCCGTGGCCCGTGGCCCACACTCGCGGCCAGTACTGAGCAGGTGTGTGCTGTGTTCTGGGCACATGTTATGCCACTGCCGCCAGGCAGCACCCCCAAATGCACCAGGAACCCACTGTGTGTGCAACTCTGAACCTTGGGTGGTTCAACACAATGCGAGATCAGAATTCCTTGAGGCCCCCGGGTGGCTGTTAGGAACTGCAGCTCGTGTTCTCAAGTCAGGGCCTGGGGACCAATGAACCCACCGCCTGTGCCAAGTGGAGGTCGCCTGGGGAGCAGCTGTTCATGGCCAGCCCCTCTGTGCATCGTCTGCAGATCGGCCTGTTTGACCTGGAGGTGAACTGCCTCACAAAGATCCTCTTTGGCGCGCTGGTGGTGGTGTCCCTGGTGATGGTGGCGCTCCAGCACTTCGCCGGCCGCTGGTACCTGCAGATCATCCGCTTCCTCCTCTTGTTCTCCAACATCATCCCCATCAGGTGGGCCTCGTGGGGTCGTGAACTTTCTTTGCTTCAGTCATTGAATGATAGTTTTGCGTCTTTGAGAAGGAGCTGGTCGCTTTGTAGCTTGCTGACCAAGGACTGTTGGGGTCAGCTGGGGAGCCACGCTCTAGGGGCGTCACCTGGCAGGGCAAGTTCCTTCTGCCCCATCCTTTCTTGAACTACCCTCTGCAGTAGATTTTGTCTCATGTGTGCTTTGCTACAGTTGGAAAAACAAATAGAAAAATCTGTTAGCCTAGAGAATCATTAACATAAAAGTAAGACTGAAACAACTGTTGTTTCAGCATTGTAAGTAACTGCAGCCCAGAGCAGAAACGCGCCGAGAACATAGCGACTGGTTCCGCAGGCACGCGGGCCCTGGCTCCTGCAGTCTGTGCTTTCGGCCGTGCATGGCTCCGGCGGGAGGTGTGGCGTCCTCGTGTTCCCAAGGAGCCCTGCGTGCGTCCTGTTAACTCACTTGCTCTGGTTCCCCGACTAGTTTGCGTGTGAACCTGGACATGGGCAAGATCGTGTATAGCTGGGTGATCCGAAGGGACTCAAAAATCCCGGGGACCGTGGTTCGCTCCAGCACCATTCCTGAGCAGCTGGGGAGGATTTCATACCTGCTCACAGACAAGACGGGTGAGCTGTTTCCTCCTTAATTTTATTTTCTTCATCTCTTGGGAACAATGGACTCTTTAGTGGTGATGACAGCAGCTAAGCCTTAGGTTGTGCTGTTTCTACGCAAGGTACTGTTCTGGGTATCGATGTGTACTCCTGTTTACCTCTACCCTAACTTGTTACGTTACCTTGGGAATATTTTTACCCCCATTTTACAGATGAGGAAGGGAAATGCAGAGAGCTTCAGGCTTTGAACTCAGTCTGACACCATACCCCAAAATGCTGCTCCATAATTTAATACCATAGTCAAAAATCAAGGATTGGGAAGTGGGGAGACCTGGGTTTTAACTTCATCTGTACCTCTTAATGGCCATGGGGGAAACGGACTCTTGTAAAGAATCCTGGGTGGTTCGCCAAATGGAGGCAGGCTGGGTTTCAGGAAGGAGGGGTAAGGACAGTTCGGCTCCATCAATGACAGGTGTCAGGAGCAATGGGGTGGGAGTGGAGGGGGGGCTCTGTGACTCCACTCACCTTCCCTTCATGAGCTGCTCGCATGGAATCTGATTGGGCCCTTTTGGGTCATGTGTCATCCTCTTGGCCAATGGAATGAGTCAGGCTCCCTGAATGACACCCCCTTGTACCGGGAAATGAGGGTGGTACTTTATGCTGGGAACCCTGGAGGCCATCTCTGCAAGGGGGGGTGGGGTGGGGGAGAGGACGGGACTACTACGACTGGATACTGGGCAAACAAAGCACCACAGGCGTCCACTCCAGGCAGAGCTGTGTGGCATCCAGTAAACTCAAAAAAATAACAGCTGCCATTACAGTTAATAAAAGTTCCACGATGTAGGCACAGCTAACTGACGTTTTGTGTTTCAGGAACACTTACACAGAATGAGATGGTTTTCAAACGGCTGCATCTGGGCACTGTGGCCTATGGCCTCGACTCCATGGATGAAGTTCAAAGCCACATATTTAGCATTTATACCCAGGTAAAACTTTTTGTTTCAGTGCCCAATTCTTTCACATTGTTACCTATTATTACATATGTTACAGATGTACAGTGTACAGTATTGTATTTATCGACACCTACATTAGGATCTAATTCATAGCCCTATGTAATTCAACTTCTAAAGTGAACAATTAAGTGGTTTTCGTGTCTTCAGAATTGTGTAACCATCACCACTATTTTATCTTCATTGTCCCCAAAAGAAACCCCGTACTCATTAGCAGTCACTCCCTGTTTTCCCCTCTCAGCTTCCCCCAAACCTGTGGTACCCACCAGTCCCTTATATTTTGAACAAAATGACAGCTGAGGTTTTTTTTTTTCTTCCTTCTTCCTCAGCCCTGGGGTTAATCTGCTGCACTGAAGTATTAGTAGATATTGGCGGTAACCTAGGAGGAAATTGTCCAGTAACTGGTACCAGAAAGTGAACTTACTGTGGATGGTTTTACTTCATGGTTTGAGCGTGTTTATTTTTTCCTGTCCCCTGGTTAAGGGTCAGGGTAGCAGGAATTAATGGGCTAATTATGATGTTACTCCTGAGCTTCAATTTCTCGTCTGTGTTCAGCCTGGCACTCCTGTGAGAAATATATCAGGGATGATTTACAGCTTAACAGCTCCCACATTTTTTTTTCCAAACCAATCGTTTTTCATTGAAAGGTATTACTGGTGCATGTTCTAATCTTCCAGTGAGTCCCTACCTTGGCCCCTTAGCATTTCTGGTGATATTTAAGAACAAACACAAAAAACATTTACTAGAGATTCTTCTCTTATTCTGAACCTGTCATTCATGGAAATCATGGTTTGGGCTCAACAGGCTTGCTTATGAAAGGCTTGGGATCCCCCACTGCAGAAATCAACAGCACTGGGAGCTGGGTGGGACTTGGGGAGACACAGGACTGCTTTGGGGGTTCGTGATGATGTTCTGAAAGGGGATGGCAGCAGTGGGCACAGCACAGCACCAGGGCACACTCGAGCACTGCATGGGGGCTTGTAGTCAGGGTGGGTCTGACTGGATGGGTGCAGTCCACCTTGATAGCCGTGAACGAGTTGGGGGGCATGTGATGACTGTCCATCAGTGGTGAGCTTTGAATTGCATTTAAGAAGAAAATTGATCTTCATGGTGACTCAACATTTCATTTTTGTATTAATTGTCCTGTAATGTCGACTGCGGTTCTCACTGGGAGGTGACTCTCTCACCGAGTTCCACAGCATCTCATTTCTTAGTGGGGACGTCACACATGTCCTTGCAGGATGTGGACGTGCTATGTGACCCCAAATCAGGCCTTTGTGTGCAGAGTTCCTGATGCCTCTCCCAGCTCTGACCTCACAGGGCTCTCTCGCTCTCACCGTTCGAGACCAGCACTTTTACCCCAGGGCAGAAAAAGCCATGACCTGCTTCTGTGGACAGCACATCTGTTTTGATTTTTCCCTGGTATTTTTGAAGTAAGAAGAAATGTGTGTAGGTTAAAGGGCCTATGGGAGGAGGCTGGAGATAAACACTGTCCACTGTGAAACTCTTCCATATGGGGAATGCGCGCATGTTTTCAGCCGGGCCTGAAGCTGGTGCCGGCCAAGTCCTTGCCATTACCTGGGCCTTTGTGATAAAGAGGACCCCTACTTGGTGTGTGGAGGAGCCTTTTATTTGAAAATCACAGGAGAGAATTTTAGCATCTGTGGGTAAGATCTCTCCATCCCGGAACACCTTGGCTCCCGAAAGCGGGTCCATGTTCATTAGAGAGGAACAGCGAGTGTGGAGGCACCTGTGATGTCCGTTGGGTCTGATGACCCTCACTTTGGGGTCTGTTGTTAGACGGTATCCTGGTCTGGACATCAGAGCCGTCTGTGCCCGCCCTTAGCCTTGCCCTGGGCTTGTTTCACCGGGGGCCACCTGGAACGCACCATGTTCCCTGCCCTGCGTTACCCACAGCAGGAGTGGACTTGCGGGGCGGCTGTGGACGTGAAGTCGGAGCGCTTGTCCATCCCAGAGTTGGTGACGGACCCTTCGCTCAGCCTTTCCTTCAGACAGTGTTGCTAAAACTTGCCATCCAAAGCAATTACTTTGTCAAAGGTCTTGTTATTGCCCCTACGGTGAAATAATAATGTGGTCCAGGTGCTGAGGAATGTGGGGAGAAATGAAGACGTGCCCCCATAGCTAGAGCATAAATTACAGAACTTAGAAAAGAAAGTTCTTGATTTAGCCTCTGCAGCAGGCACGCGTTCTGTAGATCTTTAGTCTTCGTTACAAGTTTAGAGTTAAATTCTTCTTAATTAAAAGCACTTGGCCAGTAATGATTCATTTAAACTGTAGTTCTGATTCATTACTCTAATTATTGTTACCATGCAGTGCCCTTTGGCCTGGAAGTGAAACCCGTGTCCTCTTGACACCAGAGGTTAACAGAGCAGGAAGCTGGAGCAGCGTGTGTGCCTGCGTGACCAGAATAATTTAGTAATTGTCTAATTACCCGAGGAGGCTGATGCCACTGCTAAAAATAGTATTAAAAAAATTAAATGAAAGTCATTTTCTGGCTTCTCCTGACCCATCTGTTCTCCATTTTGGGCTGCCATGTGTTCACGCGGCCCCTTTTCTGTGGTAGGATGTGTTTTTAATGGAATGTAGCATCCAGCCAGTCCATAAACGTCTCTGGCTTCCGGGACTCAGCTTACTGCGGGGTGGTGCAACTGCAGGAGGGCCTTTGTCCAGAAGGGGTTTAAGAGCTGGAACTGGTGTTGGTCACCTTGATGCTTATTTCTTCTTGGAAAATGAGGGGAAAAAAATTAATGTCAAGCGAGGTCTCTCTACCATCACCTTAGGAATAAGAAGTTGCTAATGTGGTCACTTGAACATCACCTTAGGAACGAGATGCTGTCAATGTGGTCACTTGCACAGCAGGTACCTAGCACCTGCAGTCACTGTCCCAGGTGCTAAGAGTGCTGCGTCTCATGCTCTAAAGAAGCATCAGGCGAACAGGCCAGTTTTAGAGACCAGAGACAGCGACAGGTGATGTGGACGTGTGACTCCCAGGGAGGAAGGCAAGCAGGGTGCCAGGAATTGGGAGCTCAGAGAAGTCCTTTCTAGGAGGCCACATTTCAGCTGAGAGCTGAACTATGGGATGGAGGGAGCCAGCCCTGCAAAACCCTGAGAAATGATGTGTAGGCTGAAAGTGTTGCAAGTGCAAAGGCCCTGAGGCAGGAAGGAGCTCGGCAGTGTTCAAATAACAGGTAGGCTGGCCTGGCGACAGCAGAGTGGGTAAGGAGGAAGATGAGCTAGGGGAGGTGGGCAGCAGCTGACTAGCCGGCCCTGGTGGCTGTGGGAAGACTTCTGAATGTAGACTGTTAGCAGATGGCTGTCTTCTAGTGGCCTTCTGTTTTATTATATTTTAGAGCAGCAGAACCCTTTCTTCAAAAGAAGGCCTCGTAGCAACATGGATGGAACTGGTGATTCGCCCCTCCCCCACCATGGGTGGCCATGTTGAGAACTGTCTTGGGGTTCCTGCTGGTTGGTGTGCAGCACGGCTTGACACCCCTAACCCCTCCCCCGCTCCCCCTTCTGCTCTTCTCACTTACAGGAAACTGAGGCTCAGAGAGTAGACGTGACTTGCTGGAGGTCACACAGCCAGCCCCCAATCCGAGAAAAAGCCCAAATTTCTTACCCTTCAGTACTCTCTCTTCTGTTGTTGTTCCGTTGTTTGAAACCCTTTTCCCCACGCCATAACCCATTACCTGGCCTTTCAGAGGCTCAGCATGTTTTGACAGGTAGGGGGAGGTGGGAGGAGGCCTGAGGTCAGGGAGATGCCCCTGGTTCATCCTGCAGGGTTGCTCTAGGTGTCCTTACGTGCCTGCTTAGCCCTGCCCCAAGGGTTTGTTACTGGTAAACCTTACCCCCGCGAGCATCACTTAATGCTGCTGCCTTCTATGCTTGTTCTTTTTTAAGATTTTACTTATTTTTGTGAAGAAGAACTGGGGTTCAGACCAGAGGTGGGGGGGCAGTAAGAGGATTCACCAGAGACAAAGCGGGTTGCAGAACAGGCAGATCTACTGAAACACACTGCTGAGGGGAGCAGCAGGCACAGCAGGAGAGGTCTGCCATGCCATGTGGGTCAGCTCCCTGGCCAGGCATCGAACTCAGGTCTTCGAGGTAGTAGAGCTGAGACTTAACCCCCTAGGCCACCAGGGAGGCCTCCTGCCTTCCTTCTAAAATCAAGAAGCATGTACATTTAGAGTAGTGCTTTTAGAATTTTGGTAGCATTTTGGAGAATTTTGGTAGCATATGGAGAATTTTTGGTCTCCTATTACAACTGGGGGTGCCTCTAACAGCCAATGGATAGAGGAGACCAGGGGTGCTGGTAAACACCCCAGGTGTCCGGGACACCAGCCCCCAACAGAGAATGTTCGGCCCAACTTCACACCCAGGTGGGGAATCCCTGGCCCTCACAGCCCAGATGACAGTCAGCGTGGCCTCCAGTGCCACCCAGCGGAAGACAGTTACCTGTTTGGTCACCCTGCTCCGCGCCCTGTCACGTTTGTGTTTCTGTCGTCACCTGTGTTTTCGGCCAGGTGTGACACTTGCCTCCCTAGCTGCCACGTGCCTGTAGCCACGTCTGTGTTTCCTGTTGGTAGAGAAAGAAGCTCCCACCGCTCCACTGTTGCTCCCTGAGCTGGACGGCCCCTAGTCACTGCCGGTCACTGCTCATTTCCTCTTCGCTTCTCCTCCCCAGCCAGCGCAGGAACCCCCTGCTCAGAAGGGCCCCACGCTCACCACCAAGGTCCGGCGGACCATGAGCAGCCGCGTGCACGAGGCGGTGAAGGCCATCGCGCTCTGTCACAATGTCACCCCTGTGTACGAGTCCAATGGCGTGACTGACCAGGCAGAGGCCGAGAAGCAGTACGAGGACTCCTGCCGCGTGTACCAGGCGTCCAGCCCCGACGAGGTGAGCCCAACCCCCCAGCACGCGGCTGCACACGCGGTGCCCCTGCACCCTGCGGGGCCGCAGGGCGCCACCTGTCGGCCAGACAGGCGCAGTGGACGAGGTCAGTGCGGGTCGAGGTCGAGGAAAGTTGGTGGTTCCTCTGGCGAGGAGCAGCAGTGTTGGACTTGAGATGCTTCTGAATGAGGGGAGAGTAGGAGAACTTGTTAGTAATTCTGAAGGCTAATGCCCCCTGGGGCACATCTCTCCCACCTCCCCCACTTTAGCAGCAGTTAAGACATAATCCACATACTCTGCGGTCCGCCTGTTTACTATAGACAACTGGTGGGTTTATTTAATATACCCATAAATTACGCAACCATTACATGGTCGATTTGGGAACATTTTCATCACTCTAGAAGGAAGGATTCCATGTCCCTGTTCCCTTAGACAGCCCCATGCCTCAGTTCTGTCAGTCTGCTTTCTGTCTCTAGATTGTGGATTGGCCTATTCTGGACATTCCAGAGGAATGGAAACACACAACCTGTGGTCTTCCCTGCATGGCCGCTTTCCCTAGCAGACGCTTTGGAGAGCGATTATGGATCAATGCCTCATGCCTCTGATGCATGGGTGCCGGCCATGGGCATCGATCAGCCCAAGGACCTTGGGGTCATTTCTGCTTTTGTGTTTTTTTGCTATTATGGCTAGTGCCGCTCTGGACATGGTTTTGAGCAGAGGTGGACACAGACTTTCATCTTCGTGGGGCTGCTGGGTGAGCCTAAACGGAGTCAAGCAGTTGCTGAGTGTCCTCTGGAGGGACCGCACCGGTGTCTGTTGCCAGCGGCACTGCAGGAGGGCGGCGTCCTTGCCAACCTGTCGTGGGGAGGGGGGACATCGTGAGCCCTCCTGCTGTGTGCGACATGTGGGATCTGCTGTGCTCTGCTCTGCTAGGGAGCCTTGGAGTGCTTTTTCCATAGAAAACGAAAACTTTAATATATAGGTAGGATTTTTGTCTCTCTTTTTTTTTTTTTTTTAAAGATTTATTTATGCATATAAGCACTGGGGTACAGGCCAGAGGTGTGGGGGGTGGTGGTGAGAGGATTCACCACAGAGAGCGGGGAGCAGAACAGGCAGATCAACGGAAGTACACTGCTGAGGGGAGCAGCGGGCACAGCAGGAGAGGTTTGCCACACCATGTGGGTCCCCCGCCTGGCTGGCAGCAGGAATCGAACTCGTGCTGCAGAGGCTGCAGTTTGCTTCATAGTGCGTTGCTTAACCCACTGCGCCACCAGGGAGGCCCGGATTTTTGTCTCTTCACTCAATATTTTGTGATGCTTCTTTCCCAGTTTTCTTGAGCATTACTTAAAAAAGCTTGGCAGAGTTACAGCATGTGTGCATGCCTGAGGTATTGACCTGTTCTTGTATTATTGCAATTTGGGGGAATGTGTGATTTTTAGACATTTATAAACATTTGCAGCGAGCATGTGCCTGGGTCGTTAATTCAGCAGGTATTTTGAGTGGACTTAGCACTGCAAAGTCTGTGTTAAGCAAGATGGCAGCTGCCTTGGGGGGACATCTAGGAAGGGGGACCCCAGTTTGCATGGAGGTGCATTTATAAGGCTTTAAGGCTAGTGAAGTCAGTGACCAAAGGGCCTCCCGGGGTGTAGTTTTCTTTTAAACCAGTTTACTCTTTCACAAGTGGACTCCCACATTATTTTTTGGTTCATTTCAAGGAGGGGGGTTTCTCTGAAAATATGAAGTATTTCAAAGATCCGTCCAGACTAATCTGAGAATGTTCATAGGCCAAGTGGCTAAAAGTATTGGGGGCTAGCAAAGTGAGACTCTTTCCCCAAGTTTAGAAGTGAAATTTCAGAAAGGGTCTCTCATCCCTGGGCCAATCACTTCTTTCTCCTTTTTTATTTTGAGGGACTGTGTCGGGGCAGCTCTTTTGGGGCCATGCTGTGTTCTGGAACAGCTCCAGTGCAGAAGCCCAGCTCCCCCACAGCTGCGGACATCTGAACTGGGCTTTTCAGGAATGAAAATGGGATGACCCTGGGCCAGATTCTGAGGTGGGACCTGTGTGCAGAGATGGAGGTAGGCACAGACAGTCCAGCTGCAGTGGACAGACCTAAGCCAGAGGAGCTGCAGCCTTTCCTGGCTTTTCACCACTTCTGCACCAGGGCTAGGCTGGTCTTGTCTTCCATGTGGGAGAGGACCTCGCACTGGCAGCAGCTGTGGGAGCGTGGTGGATTTGCACGAATGTCCACGCAGGCGTGTGATGGGCACGTCACCGCTTACCTCCTTCTGCTGTGTGTGCTGGGTCGTGCGCCCTCCCGTGCTCTGCTCCCACTGGATTGCGAGGTGTTTGTCTTAGGGCTGCGCAGGGAGTTTCCAGGAAGGTAAATCTCTCGGAATGCTTTATCCTTCTCGGTTCCTTTTTTCTCAAAGAATAGCCCTGATCTCTTCTGCCCATTCATTGTACTAGGATTCAGGTGTGGTTTTTTTTTTTTTCTATAGTAAAAATAAGAGGTATTTTTTCTGGCCTTTGTTGTCTTTGCAGGGGTTAATGTTACCTTATTGGCGTCTGTAGTCTCCCACATCATTATTATTTTTTACTGCCCATTTATTTCATGTTTATGGTGGGATTCATGAAAATAGAGATAAAAAAGAAAAAAGTAAACTACAACCTATTAACTAACTGGGTGTCACCACTGTTATTATTTTACTGGCCAGCTTTCTCAGCTTTTGCAAAAAATACCCGTACTGCAGGACAGTGATCTAGTGATGGCAAGAGCCTCAGTGATAGAAAGCAGGCTAGCCAGGGTCTAGGCAACTTGCAGGAAGCCGTGCTGCTTCTGCATCCCCACTGGCTCCCACGTGGACGTGGCCAGGCCCGGGAGCCTACCTGTGGGGTTCTCCGTCTGTCGGCTGTGGCTGCCGTGAGCCAGGTGGTCTGGGACACTCTCGGATGCTGTGTGCTGCTCCTTTGGGGGCACTGCTGCCTGGGGCCAGGCACGTTTGTACAGAAAGCAGGGTCTCTCTGTTTGCTGCCTTTGAGCCTTCTGTGCCGGGAGCCCTGAAATTTCTTCCTTCGTGTGTGTGTGGGGTTCAGGGCCCCTACCTGAGTGTTGAGGGGGTGCTGTGCTGTCTTGTCCCTTCCCAGTGAGTGTCTGTGGCTTGATTTTCAGCGACTGCTTAGGTGCAGCCCAGAGGATTTCTCTCCCAAGGGGACACTGTCGGTGGTCACCTGCGCTGGGCCATGTCGCTTGTGAGGTCCTTTGGAAGTGAACCCCCGTGCACAGCTCACTGCCCCGCTGGTCTCCCTTTGCTTGTTCTTTGCTTTCTTGTCTCCATTTCAGTGAACACAACTGTGTGTCCCCCTTCCTCCACCCCTAACCAGAGTTGCCCCATTTTCACCCCTGAAAAGCCCAGTTCAGATGTCAGTAGGGGTGGAGGTGGGATGAAAGGGCCCCCCAGGGCTCATGCCTGTGGGAATCAGCACCTCAGACCTGTAAATTTTGGCCAGCATTCTCCGCCTTGGCAGGACTGGCCTTTGGGGCCAGATGATTCCACATAGTAGGGGGTTGTTCTGTGCACTGTGGGATGTTTAGTAGCACCCCTGACTCTACCCACTCAATGCCACCTGCAGTCGCCTTTCCAGTGTGACACCTGAAAATGTCCAAAGACATGGCCCCGTGCCCCTGGGAGGCTGGAGCTGCCCATGAGGCCCTGCTGCAGACAGGTTCCTTCCTGCGGACAGTGCCCCCAGCCTTGGGCCTTCCCCCTCCCAGCATCTGCTGTCTGGGGTGGATGCTTCCAGGGTGATCCATAGTGTGGGTTGCTCTGGACCTTGGCAGTCCTTTCTGCCATGGCTTAGGCTTGGGCCTGGAGGAGAAGGCGGGCTACTCGGCAGTGAGAGCAGGAGTCCCTGCAGCCCCGGAGAGGGGATGATGTCACAAGGCCGGCCTGGGTCACGTGGTGCTTCAGCTTCACCTCTCTGTGCTCCCCGTTCCACCTCTGTGATTTTTGCTTGACCTGTGAATTGTATTCTCGACTATATGTCTGACCTTCCACCCCGTGTTGCATTTAGGTGGCCCTGGTACAGTGGACCGAAAGCGTGGGCCTGACCCTTGTGGGCCGAGACCAGTCTTCCATGCAGCTGAGGACCCCTGGCGACCAGATCCTGAACTTCACCATCTTGCAGATCTTCCCTTTCACCTACGAAAGCAAGCGCATGGGCATCATCGTGAGGGTGAGCTGTCTTTTGTGTATGATTCAACACGGCCAAAGGTCCCCTCCCTGAGGATGCTGTATCCTGGGGCTTGACATTCCTTCTCACCCTTTGCCCACCCTCTTTATTATGATGTCTGTCCTCCAAACTAACAAGGGATTGTAGAAAGAAGATTAGTTCATCATCTGCACAGAACTGGGTTAGCCGGTCAGCTTCTGGTTGAGTTGAGCTTCTAGAATGAAGGTCTGATGAATGCAGATGTGGCATTTCCTGGCCACGATACATGTCTCACTGCATATTCTAGCTAAATTGACTGTTTTTATGGTGAGGTCACAGGATGTAAATGAACCACAGATAAGTATTTCTTCCAGCAACATTTTAGTATAGACTGCTGTGCAGTCACACTGCTGTCATGTCTCAGAACCTCTTCATTTCCCAAAAAAACCTTGTACACATCCAGAGTCACCACCCCCTTCCTTCCACTGGTTTGCACTATGGAGTGTGACCCATCCTGGGAAACTTGTACAAGTGGCATCATGCACCATTGCTCTTTTTTATCTGCTCTTTGCATTATGTTTTCAAGGTTTATTCACATTGTAGCTTGTCTCAGGGCTGCATTCCTTTTTTATGGCTGAATACTATTCCACGACACTCATCTGTAAATGGCCATTTCGGTTAGTTCCATCTCTTTGTTATTGTGAATAGTGCTGCTGTAAACTTTTGCATGTGGAGATTTTGAGTACTCACTTTCAGTTCCTTTACATATTTACCTAAGAGTGGACTTCTTGGGCCATTTACCTACTTGCTGGATAATTCTGTCCTTTAACTTGATGAGGAACTTCCAAACTGCTTTCTACAAGGATGCACAATTTTCCTTTCCCACCAGCAATGTGTGAAGGTTCGTACTTTTCCCTTCCCTCACCAGTTGTTTTCTAGGAATTGCATCTTCTAGAGCATGTGAGGTGGTGTCTTATTGTGGCTTTGATTTGAGCTCCCTGATTGCTCTTGGTGTGGAGCATCTTTTCCATGTCCTTATTGGACATTTGTGTCTCTTTCATGGAGTAAAATCTTTTCAAGCTCTTTGTTGCCTGTTACTTGTTTTTTTGTTGTTGTTGACTTGTAAGGATTCTTTACATGTAAGGCGCATTATACTAAACCCCTATGAGATACATGACTTGCAAGTTTTTTCCCTCTGTAGTTGTTATTATCACTTTCTTGATAACTTCCTTTGATATACAGAGCTCACTAATTTTGGGGACGTTCAACTTACTTCTTTGCTCTTAACGTTAGTGTCCTACTTAAGATTTGCTAACTCCAAGGCCATGAAAACTTACCCCATATGACTTTGCATAGGTCATTGATCCATTTTGAGTTAACTTTTATATATGGTGTGAAGTTAGTTAGGGGCTCAGCTTCCCCCTTTTGCATGTGCATGTGTGGCACCATTTGTGAAAAGACTTAATTTCCCCACTGAATGCTCTTGGCACCCTAGTTGTGAATAAAATTTTTAAATGGTTTTTATTCATATGATCACAAGTTACTGAAAAAAGTACAGTGGTGACTCAGTATTATCATTTTTGCCTTATTCCGTTTAAGTTTCCTCTTTATAATTTTGAAACTATTGTTGAAATGCAACATACACAGAAAAAAGTGCCTGTGTCACAGGTGCGCAGCTCCTGTGCCCAGTGCATACACCTGGTGACCAGCACGCAGAGCGAGGGACAGACACCCCCACCAGGATAACTGCTGTCTACTCAACTATGGGTTCATTTTGTCTCTTTTTGAACTTTGTTTGAAGGAAATTGTACAGTAGAGAACTTTTTGCATCTGGGTCCATTTGTTCAAATTTGCCTTTGTGAGATTTTCTCATATTTTTGCATATTTTATAGCTCAAAAAATTTTTTAAAGAAATAATACTAGGATGGATTCAGTGGAAACCCTGCCTGCCCCTCCTAGAAGTCCTTCCTCGCCATTACTGCTCCGAGTCCATCATTCCTGCAGATTTTGAAATACTGTTATTTCCGTGTAGACGTCATATGCATTATAGTCTGTCACACGTGCTTGTTCTCTTTATTGTAAGTGGTGTTGCAGTTTACATCATTCCACTTCTTGGGTTTTGTTTAACATTTAAAAGTGTCCATTGCCGGGAGCCATAAGAATAAAAAGTCTGGTCTCACTTCCTGGTCAGCCATATCTCCTGGTTAAGCAAGGGCGCCAAAAAAGGCGTGCGTCAGAACCACAGCCCTCCCACTCTAGCATCCAGAACCACAGCCCGCCCACTCTAGCATCCAGAACCACAGCCCGC
>JAGFMF010011603.1:1208374-1236253 GCA_019455555.1 Galemys pyrenaicus
CTCCCACTCTAGCATCCAGAACCACAGCCCGCCCACTCTAGCATCCAGAACCACAGCCCGCCCACTCTAGCATCCAGAACCACAGCCCGCCCACTCTAGAACCTCCAACCAGCAAAGGACAAGTACCCAACACCCAGCCAGTCATCCAGAAATAGCCCTTCCTCCTGCTCCTCCCCGCAGCCCTCCCGAGCACTCATGTACCGCTGTTCAAGAATAAAATTTTGGAGGCTTGATCAGAACCCTGTCTTGCCTCGTTCTTTGCGTCCCTTGTTTGTCTCTTTCTCTTAGGTGGTTCCTGCGCCCTCGTTGTTGTCCCGCAGGCCGGGGCAGTCCATGTCCCTGCGTTTGATCTTGCTGTGTCCCTCTTGGCGGCCAGGCTGAGGTGGGCCATGCCTCTCCCCTGCTCTAGGGCATTGTTCTAAGACTCGTGACTGGCACCGCGGCCACCTTCCTTGCCCTCAGCCTCGTCTGTGCTCATGCGTCTGCTTCTCTTGTTGTGGGCTGCGCCTCTTTAACTTGACCAGAGAGTGCCCATTTGGTCTTGGTCCCACGGTTCTCCTACATCCTCGCTAATATTTAAGAGTGTCAGACTTACTAAATTTTTCCAGTCTGAAGAGTCTGGATGAACATCTGCCTTTCCTATTGGCGCTTTCTCTCCCAGAGATGGGACCTCCCCCTGTGTTGACACCTCTCTGTTCAGCTCTGGCTCATCACCAGAGTTTTCAAGGCGCTTGGACATGCAGATTGCTAGCTCCCAGCTCAGCCCTGTTTGGGTGGTCGGATGGGTCCCCATCCTTTTAAATGTTCTTTCCAATATTTGGTTTGGCTGGCGGAAACTCTGCTTCTTGTTATGAGAATCTTGGAAGTGCTTTTTCTTTCTTTTCTTTTCTTTCTTTTTTTTAAACAAATGAGCATCCCCTCTGTCCTGATCTATCCAAGAGGGTCATGTCTTAGAGATCAAAGAGTTGTAGATTCTAGCCTAGTAAATTGGTAACGGCAGTGACGGCACTAACGGCAGTATTAGTAATTGGCACAATAGTAACTGGTGGCGGCACTAACAGCAGCAGTGGGGACAACACCCATGATGGCGGGTAACAGCTAACTAGTTCTCGTGTGTTCTAAATGATATGCATAAATTGACTCATTTATTTCTCACCATAACCCACTGAGGTCCTTACCACGATGATTAGCATTTGACAGAGAAGAAAATTGAGGAATAGAGGCTAAGAAATCTCCCTCAGTTCACATGGGTAGAAAATGGGGAGGTGGGGTTCCCTTTCAGGCTGTCTGGCTCCCAAGTTCATGTTCTGATGGGCCAGGACCTAGGTGCTGGGGTGTTCTGAGAGGGCTATTGAGAAACCCATAGAGCACCCTGGCTGTGTTGGGGTGCTA
The DNA here is from genome assembly GCA_019455555.1 of Galemys pyrenaicus. Taxonomy (NCBI): domain Eukaryota; kingdom Metazoa; phylum Chordata; class Mammalia; order Eulipotyphla; family Talpidae; genus Galemys; species Galemys pyrenaicus. The sequence goes on from JAGFMF010011603.1 coordinate 1,209,767, forward strand.
ATGACGCATTGCCCTGTAACAGACTTCCCCACACTCGGTGGCTTACAGCAGTAGTAGGTGCGTGCGCAGGAGGCTGGGTGTGGCCTGGCTGGGTCCTGGGGTCTCCCCAGGCAGTGGTCATCCAAGGTTTAGCTGTGGAGGGTCCATTTCCAGACAGGTCAGTATTGCTGGCAGGACGCATTGCCTTGCGGTTGTTGGGTGGGCCTCGGTTCTCAGCTGGCTGCTGGCTGGAGCCCGCTCGGTCGTGGCCACACAGGCCTCTGCCAGGTCAGCTCTCACGTCACTGGCTCCTTGGAGGGAGCAAGACCTGGATCTTTGGCAACCCAGTGTCAGAACAATCTCCCTCACTTTTGTGTAACTTATTAGAAACGAGTCCTGGTCCAGCCCCTGCTCAGTGAAGAGGGTCCTGCAGGATGTGAGTAGCAGGAGCTTGTCACTGGGCACTATCCACAAGAAGCTGCTGCTCCCCTGTCCTGGGTAGAGCCAGAAATAGCTCCGGAAGCTGGTTCTGATGGACCAGGCATGAACGTACTCTGGCAGTGTCACACGGTGTCAGGAATGGTATGGGCTGATGCCAGTAGGTGCTTGCAGAGGTGAGAGGGTGTCGGTCTCTGGCAGCTTCAGGGCGGGAGCTCACTCTCTCCCATGCAGCTGCTGCCTTTCCCAGCGGGCCGCGCCTGGCCTGGTCCGTGGCTTTGAGACCGGACCATGAGTACACATCTGATGTCAAGACCATCCGTGACCTGGAAGCCACGAATCCTGTGGGTGGTTGTTTTCTGGGGAAATAGAGTCCTTATCTCCTAGGGAATTACTTTGATTTTGTGCCAGCCTTGTATTTTTTTTTCAAGCTCTGGGGCCATGGGTTCTGCTGAAGTCATTGCAAGTTGAATCATCATCGTGCAGTCCACGATGCTGGGCCCCTGTGGGTGGAGACGGCCTCCAGCCTGGCAGTGGCCCGATGCCTCAGCTCCCATGAGCTGTAAAGACCTGCCCTTCCCACACTCGCCCGGAGCCCACAGCAAGGACAGGACCTATGCCTGGAAGCCTGGGGGCTGTAGGGTGGGCAGATCGCTCGGTTTTTCAAACAGCGCATCCCCTTCCCTGGTTATAGAGATAAGTCACCATTCACTGAAGACGTTTAGGACAAATCAAGATGTCAGGACAGGCATGAGAGCGTCCTCTTTATTTTCACCACTCAAAGTCAGCCAGCCACACTTGCCTTTTCTGAGGGTTTCCCTTCAGTGGTTTTCTAACCCCTTGTGAGTGTAAATGTCCACACATATTTTTGTTGGCGTTGAACTCCATTCACAGCTTCCTAAACTCCCCAGCCTGCCTCTGGACTGGGGATGGGGTGTCTCCTGCTGTGAAAGCATGATTTTTATGATCTGAATGTATGTGTGGTGGTTTGTTGACAAAGCCCATTAATTAGATATTCTTTTAGGGGGTGCTTAGTTGGTTTTTCACTTCTTGCCTTTCAAAATAAAAGTGTGGGCTTCCATCTTGGCCAGCCTGTCAGGTAAGGGCCTGCTGTTTCGGTTACTTTTGTTTTCTGACTGGTCTGCCTCTTGATCTTTGGTATGGACAGGTGGACATGGGCCTCCAATGCCCCTGGACTCCTGTGCTACCTGGCCCAAAGGTCACCCCAGCCCTCCCAGAAGGCGGCTCTCCTCTCGGGCCATCTGCCTCCAGGGGACAGTGAAAATGCCTGGGGCCATTCTGGGGTGTGTGCTGCTGGGCCCCTGTGGGTGGAGACCGGACTGCCACCTAACAAAGAACCCTCAGCCCCAGATATCCGTCATATTGGGGCTGGAAGCCTCTTCTCGTGTGCTCCTGCAGCCTGACTTATTTGAAAACAGCCGTCCAGTTTCCAGTCGTGAGGACATCCCTCTCCTGGGCTTGCTGGCCGTCGCTGTGACGGCTTTGCTCCCTCCTGTTTCTGCAGCCCTTGTGAACACGTGTGACCTCGCGGTGCTGCTGGGCGGTGTCTCACGCTTACTGCAAGGTCCGGTCTTGGCATGAAGCTGTCTTCTCAGGAGGCTGGCAGTGAGGAAGGCCCTGGGACGTCAGGTTGGGTTGTTTGCCTGGCATTCCATGGCCCCACCTACCCCTTCCCATATGCAGAGCTAAAGTGGGGTCGTTGGTGGAGATCACCGACTTGTCGTTGTTTGAATAAAAGAGGCCTTTGAACAGGTGCCAGAACCAGACCACAGTGGAAAAAGATGAGGCCACAAACAATGCCACAGGCCCACGGCCCTCTGTAAACTCGACGCCGTAATCTTGCCATCACATGGGAACGAAGTAACCTTGTGATGAACTTGGGAGAGGAAATGACTAATGGGAGGAGACAGTTGATGCTGTATTTATATTGGACACGCTGTCCAAACCCCAGTGAGCCCCTGGTGCAGTAGAGGAAGCTGGGAGGGGGCGTTATTTCCTAAGCGGTGCTGTGAGGCATCCTTTGGCGCAGGGGAGAGGAAAGAAGGAACCCCGGGTGCTCTCAGGCAGCCCCCACCTCTGTCTTTGGCCCGAGCGTAGGCCTGCCTGGGCAGCTGGGTGGAGAGGAATCTGCATGCTGTCCAGGGCTCTGCAGACGCAGGTGACTGGAGGTGGCTGGCGGGCACGTCTGTGAGTGGGCACATTGTTCTGAAAGGCAGGGCATTCAAATGTTATTTTAAAAGGAGCTGTTGCTAATTTGGCTTTGGGTATTCAAGGTGCATTCACTGAGGAGTGGGGTTTCTTCTGGGCTCCCTGAGGGCAGTAATGGCAGCCACGAGGGAGCGATGGCTCCCACCTCCCTGTGACTGGCTCTTGGGGGAAGGAGTCATGGGGTGAAAAGCAGCCACGGTGCCCCTCCCCATCCTCAAGGCCAATCCCTCAGCCTCAGGCACTAGGCTGCTGGCTTACTCCTGGCTGTGGGGCTGTCCTGTGCATTGTGGGTAGGTGCCTGCTCCCCTGGCCTTTATTCACTTGGTGCAATGGCGTCCTTCCCACTTACAGCACCAGCACTTTGCCAAGTGTCCTGGGGGGGGGGGGGGTGGAGAGGGCAGAGCCCCTGGACCAGGCCTGGCTCGCCACAGTGTGATGGGGCTCCTGAGAGTGTGGAGGAGGACCCCAGGGTACTTCCTGTGTGCGTGGCCCTGAGCTGCCCACCTGGTGTGGGTGGTCTCCTTGAAGGCCCTCAGCCTAAGCAGGGGCGTCGTCAGCATTCCTGTTGACAGGCGAGGAAGCAGGTTTAGGGACAAGAAGCCCCTCGTCCAAACGCACATAGGCGGGAGCAGGTGGTTGGACGAGGCACTAGCGCCCGTGGCCCAGCCCTTTACCCACGCCCAGGTGACCTGCTGAGCTGGAGGCCTGGTCTCTAGCTGTGTCCTTGGGTGGACACGGGGTCTGGGATTACCCCGAGGCAGTGTGCTCTCCAGGGTCACGTGTTAGTGTCGAGACATTTCGGTTGCCCCTGTGGGGGTCACTGGCATCTGGCGGGGAGGAGCCACAAAGGTCCTGCTGTACATGGGCCACCCTTAGGGCGGGCAGGTGCAGTGCCAAAGTGCAGAACGCCCGAAGCAGACCTGGCCTCGCTTCCATTTCTGTCAGGTGACCAAGATTTGCTGCTGCCATTAGGGCCCCATATTTATCAAAGATGAACTTGTACGGGGGGGCCTTTTCCTTTTGGAATAGTAGTCACATTAGGGACAGGGCTCCTAAATCCTTTCGGTCTTGCTTTTCATCCATTCATAATTCTCCGAATGCTTTTGAGTTTTCTCTTCTGTGGCCCTTGCCCCAAAGGGCGCATCCCCCTCCCCTCCCCCAGCCCTCGCTCCTGTCTTTGGCCGGGTGAACAAACTTTGGCATCTGCTGAGTTCGCTATGGGCAGCCCTGTCATGGGAAGTGGGTACTGGATCTTAAAGCGGGTGTTCCTCTCAGTCGTTTGTTCCTTTGTCCCTCCCACTCCCACCAGGATGAAACAACCGGAGAAATCACCTTTTACATGAAGGGCGCAGATGTGGTCATGGCTGGCATCGTGCAGTACAATGACTGGCTGGAGGAGGAGGTACGTGTGATTGCAGGGGAAGACTACCCACTTGGATGCATGTTCTGGAGGCCATCTCTGTAAACTTGCTAACAGCTCCCCTCAAAACTTGGTGGCATAGAACAACGTGCATTTATTTCTCAGCTTCTGTGGGCCAGGAGTCCGGCCTCAGCTTAGCAGGGCCCTCAGCTCAGGGTCTCCCAGCCACAGCCAGGGGATTGGCAAGGGCTGTGGTCTGTTCTGAAGGCTCGGTTGGGGCAGGACGCACCTCCACACTCACTCATTGGTCATGGGCAGATTCAGATTCTCGTCAGCTCCTACCTGGAGTCTGCCTGGTGTGGCTCACCCTATGGGTGTCTCTATCAGAAGCTTATGAGGTGGCGCTGGCTTTGTGAGGGAGCAGTTGGGGGAGCAGGAAGAGCCCCTGACTCAGCAGTGACCTCCCCTCATTCCTGACACATTCTGCTCCTTGGGAACAAGGTGCTAGATCCCTGGCATGCTTGAGGGGTGACACCAGGTATGGGCACCAGGGGTCGCGTCAGAGCCTGCCCATCCCAGTTGGTGATCCAGGGAGTCAGCTGCAGTGGGGAGGAAGGAATTCTCACGATTTTCAGGCCATTTAGTTTTGTCTCTTGACTTGGAGGGGGGCTTCATCCTACCCATCCAATGATGTATTTTTAGTTAGGGGCTGCAAACCCAGATGCCACCCAGGATACCTGGGCACATGTCATGTAGTGGGGCTGTCTCTGCTGTTTCCTGAAACACATGCAAGCAGCATCTTCCCCACCATCACGGCTGGTGGGGTTTGGGCGAGTCTGGTATACTCAGAGTCTCAGCTTTCTCAGTGTGCCGGAAATCCAGGCGGCCTGTAGTGTTACCACGTTCACTTCGGTTTTGAGATGTGTGCGGGCTAGCCAGGGGAGCCCATGTGTGGGTGGTGGTTGGCCTTCAGGCTGCCACAGGGCAGCCTCCCCTTTGAGGTTTACTCGAGGAACGAGGCGCTCTGGTCAGCTGACTCCTGCGAGCTCTTGGAGGGGTTGGTCCTCAGCAAAGGGTTCTCTGCTGACCACTGGCTGCTTTGCAGTGTGGGAACATGGCTCGGGAAGGACTGAGGGTGCTGGTGGTGGCCAAGAAGTCCCTGGCTGAGGAGCAGTATCAGGACTTTGAGGTGAGCAGTCTGGGGGCCCCACCATCCTTCTCTCAGTCTCGCCCACCTCCTGGTCCCATCTCTCTCCTGGCTCCACCTCCTCATTCTTTATCAGCTCTGCTGATGTCATTGCTGAGCTCATCACCTTCTGTTCGGCCGCAGGGCTTCTGCACTTGCTTGCTCTCTGCCTCGATTGCTCCTGCCTGCCAGGGCTCTATGCCCACCCCCTCCAAAGCCATCACCTCTGAGAAGTCTTCATGAACCCCTCCACCCATCTAAAGCAGTCCCAGCTCATCACTCTCCCTCCAACATTCTAGTTAATGTTTTTTATTGCACTTAACATCTGTAATGACCTTGTTTCTGTTGGGGGTCTCATTTTTTAAGCTGTAAATAATGTCGGCATTAGACAAAATCAATGACTTTCACAGCTAAGTGTTCAGCATAAAAATGCCTGGTTGATTGTCATCCTGTCCCATTGATTGTATGTCCTTAGAGGGCAGAACCCTTGTATTCCCAGCCCTGTATAAAGCTCAGTGCATGCACACACACGTGTGTATCGGCATACACACGTGTACACAGGTGCACACACGTGCACACACACATACCCCTCACCCTGGGAAGGAGAGGTGAGGCGGGAGGACAGCTACGGGGCCTGGCCCAGCTCCACATGCTGGGATCTGCCTCTGGTTGTGTTTAGTTCTTTGAGTTTTATTGAACAGAATTCTGTCCCTGAGACAGTCCATCTTCCTTTCATTTGTAAAGGCCTGTGGCTTTGAGTCCAGCTCATTAAGTTTCGATTTTCTCCCAAGTCTTTGTTAGCATTGTGGAGAGGGGGTTAAACAGAAGGGTGGGTATCTTTGGAAGTTAGGCTTTGTATTTAGAAAACTGGTGATGAAGAGCTCTTGATTATAAAGTGTGTGTGAACCTACTATGTCTTAAGTCTTGGGTCGTGTTCATCTTTGCTGCACTCTAAGAGGTGGGGGCTGCTAGTGCTTCTTCATGGGTGAAAACAGGCTCAGAGAAGTTAAGTGAGTTTCCAGAAGTCACACAGCAGGTGAATGTACAGGGTGGACTTTAGGCATGTCCCCTGCCTGACCTACCCTGTGCTTGATGCCACTCGGTCACCCCAGCCATGACTGTCCCCTCGTGCGTCTCAGGCCCGCTACGTCCAGGCCAAGCTGAGTGTGCATGACCGCTCCCTCAAAGTGGCCACGGTGATTGAGAGCCTGGAGATGGAGATGGAGCTGCTGTGCCTGACGGGGGTGGAAGACCAGCTCCAGGCCGACGTGAGGCCCACGCTGGAGACCCTGAGGAACGCGGGCATCAAGGTAGGGCCAGCCACTGGACCGGGGCTGAAATAACTGTCCATGCAGAAGTGAATTCCAGGATTACTGCTGCTAGTGGAGTCTAAAGATTAATGGGGGTACTCATAGCTAAAAACCTAGTAGGGATGTTGATGGTAACTAGGGAGGGGCTGGGGGCACCTGGACGGTGAGGGACGATCACGCCCATCCTGCTGGCTTGGCCTGGGAGACAAGCAGGTGGTAGCTGTCACTTGCTGCGTGGTCCGCCGTGCAGGGGCCTGGAATACAGCACCGCTGTCTCCCGTACCTTGGTGCCATGCCAGCAGGCAGGACAGTTTCTTGTGTTCTTGTTGAGTGACTGGCTGCCCTTTTGTCTCTGGTCTGGGTGAGTGAGGGACCACCCAGCGGAGTGGCCCCTTGCCCTCTCAAATTGCCTTATTTACACTTCCTTAAAGTTTGGGACCCAAAAGTACTTACCCAGGCGCGCGATCTGGAGAGACTAGCAGAGCAGGGTGTGGGGAGCTCGGTGCAGGGGACGGGTCACAGGGTTTGCACCTCCGCCAGGGAGCTCTGTGGAGCACAGGACGCCTCAGGGCTGCTGTGTCACATGCTAGTGCCCCCTCCAGTGCCCACTCCATCGTCTTGACCAGCTCCTCACCTGGGTCCAAACCCCTGTAGTCACCACTGGGGCCCCTGGCAAGTGACGGGACTTCTCAGAGCCTCCGCTTCCTGCCACATGAAGTCTTCATGAAGGGAACTGTGTGACCGTGGCCATCAGGTGGTCTAGCTGAGATTTCCTTTGAGGTTTCCAAGACCCTCCCTGCTGGGAGCAGAGAGAACAGAGGGTTAATGGGTAAAGTACTCAACCAGGAAGTTGCAGTGGACTCTGCAGACCTGATTCTGGACCTGGGTAGTACAGGAGCTGGCTGTGAGCTGCGGGGCAAGTGGCCCACCCTCTCCTAGCCCACAGCTGCGGAAGGCAGAGAGGCTCTCACGAGTGTGGAAGAGCTGGTAAGAGGGCTGTCAGGGCTGTCTAGTTGGGTCTCACCCCCAGCAAGTGGTGTGAAGAGAGACCTGTGTGTGACTGACAAGTCGGTGTTTCCTGTCGGACACAAAGGCGACTTCTCATCCTTCCTTTCTTGGGGATAACTTATGGTTCAAGAGAAATTCCCAGAAGGGGGATTAGGGCCCTTAGGCCGAGCTTCACGGTGTCCAAAAGCATCACGTCAGCTTCTGCTGCCACTGGCGGTGGCTCAGGGTCCCAGCGCCCTTGAGCTGGGGCGTTTCCTGTGGTGTGTTGGGGACACTGTGAGCCCCAAGGAGGTAAATGGAACATATCAAGTTAGCTCAGTATCCTTGGACGCTCGGCTGACGCAGGCGACGGGTGGCCTCTGCACCAACAAAGGCACTCTTTCATATCATAATTTCAGGTTTGGATGCTGACGGGGGACAAGCTGGAGACAGCCACGTGCACAGCGAAGAATGCACATCTGGTGACCAGGAATCAGGACATCCACATTTTCCGGCTGGTAAAGCGCTCTCTGCATTGGGCCACGTGGCGGGGTGGGCTGAAGTTCACCCGCCACCTCCCCACCATGGGTGGGCCCCTACAGGGGGCATGTTAATCACCCAGGGTGGGGGGCTGTCCATCTTGGGCATTACTGAGTGGCCCAGTTACACTGCAGGATCCTGTCTGGGAGTACCCAATTTGCATTCAGTGCCCATCCTGCAGCAGGTCATGGTCCCTTTGAGAAGCAGGTCAAAGTCGGGCACGTGGGCATGAAGGGTGCACAGGAGTCTGTGCACTTGGAAGGCGGGTTGTCAGGTTTTGCTGAACCTTGCACACCAGGCCCTTGGATAAGAAGTCAGGTCCCGATCATAGACAAGGCCTGTCTGCCCCACCCCAACCCCCCCGAAAGTCTTGAGGAATATTTTGAAGGAGGTTTGTTGGTTGGGCAAATGAGAAGTTTCCTGTGCTCGTGGCGGGTAACTGACCAGGACAATGCAGGCTGGAGGAGCTGTGCGGGGCTGGGAGCCAGCAGGCCCGTGGTGGTTCATGGAGCTGGGGCTCCAGGGGTAGGCAGGCGGCAGTCCCACTTACCTGTAGTCAGAGCCAGGACCCCAGACAATTTGGAGGGACCCTGATATTGGCAGGGGGGGCGTCCCCAGGGTTTCCCATCTGCTCCTTTACGGGGAAGCTGCTGGCCCTGCCACGCACCTGGCTCCTGGTACCTGGCCTGGCTCCCTGTAAGGCTCTCCAGAACAGCTGGGAGGTGCTGCTCTGTCCTGGCCTCCAGGGGGCAAGCTGAGGCCTGTCGCCTCTCCTAGTGTCGTTGTGGGATAAATGGGAGCAGTCCCTCAAAACTGCTGAATGCAGCACTTGGCAAGTCATGAAAGCCGTTTGTCGCTATTATTTTTGTTATGTGGGTCACAGTGGCCCCCAGGGGCGGCAGACGGGGCTGGTATACTGGCTCCTCCGATTCCCACGGAATCATGGCAAACAGGACCAGGTTTGGCTCTGGGTCCTTATGGGAGGAAGGGGCTTGGCTGGGGCAGTCATTGTCTTCACACGGGCCTCAGGAAGCGCTGTTTGTCATTCTGCCCTCTCTTGAGAGCTGCTTCTACCCTCTGTCCCCTTCCAGGTGACCAACCGCGGCGAGGCCCACCTCGAGCTCAATGCCTTCCGCCGGAAACACGACTGCGCCCTGGTCATCTCAGGAGACTCCCTGGAGGTGGGTGCTGGGACCTCCCCGTGGGTCCCGCCAGGAGTGCATGCCCTTCCTGCAGTGTCAGGGAGGCCACTTGGGCTGACCCACCATCCCGCACCCCAGGTCTGCCTCAAGTACTACGAGTACGAGTTCATGGAGCTGGCCTGCCAGTGCCCGGCCGTGGTCTGCTGCCGCTGCGCCCCCACCCAGAAGGCCCAGATCGTGCGCCTGCTGCAGGAGCGCACTGGCAAGCTCACCTGTGCAGTAGGTAGGCAGCGTTGCTGGCCGTCCCGCCGGCCATGCCCCGAGGACACTTGGGCGTGTTCTCCAGATTCCACTCCATTCGGTCCTGATACCTCTCTCCCTTCCTGTGGGCTTTGGCTCTGTTTTTGTTGTTGTTGTTATTTTTAATATTTCCCTTTGAGAAAGAGAAAGATAAGCATGTCCCAGGCCTCTCCTCCTGCACTTGCACTTCCTTTGCTAGGGGCACGGACACAGCTGTGCAGAGGGGTGAAAGGGTGGGACCCCTCCCTGCTGGTGTTTCACCAGCCAAACCTCTCCCAGCTCTCCAGTGGAATGGGGATAATACAGTGGTTTCACCCAAGAGTGCTTGGGGGATCAAAGGGGACTGCATGTATTAAGAGCAATAACCGGGGTGCAGGGGAATTGTTGCTGATGGTGACCTGACCTCCCACACGTCCAGTGCAGAGCCAGCAGTGGGGGTGCATCCTGGTGAGAGGCAGGCATGGTCCCTGGTCACTACTCAGGAGCTGGGACCCTCAGCCAGTTGGCTGGCCCCTCTCATGCACAGCTCCTCTGCTGGAAAATAGGGGTGCACCCAGGTTTGTGGGAGCGATTAGACAGAACAGGGTGCTGAGGCAGACGCGTGAGGGGGTGCAGGTGTCATGCTCGGGCACCTGCAGCAAGTACATTTCTGGCCTCTCCAACTTCCCGGGTTTTCTCTCTGCTCTGCGTGGCCCGCAGGTGATGGCGGCAATGACGTCAGCATGATTCAGGAGTCTGACTGCGGCGTGGGTGTCGAGGGCAAGGTGAGTGTGTGCATCAGGGGTTGGGCCCGCCTGGCCCAGGTGCCACTCTGTCCCACGAGCCGCAGGCCTTCAGGAACCAATCAGGGATCAGGCCTTGCATTTCTCAGCTTGTCTTCATGTCTTTCATCTTCCTTAATCTGAACAGTCTCCTCCATCTTTTCTGGACGTGATTTATGTGATGTTGATATTTGAAGCAACGGAGATAGTTGTGGCACGTCCCGTGAATCTGTGGGTCCCAGGGACTTGATTCCATGCCTGGTTTTTGGCACGAGTGCAGGCAAGGGCACGTGTGTCATGCTCAGGCACCTTTAAGAGGAGAGAGTTCCATTATGTGGCTGGACTATAAATTGCTTCCACTTCTATAAAAGTGCAAAGATAGTATGTTCAGGAATTTTCCCTTAATGCTGTCAGTAGAATCAGGTCCCGTCTTCTATTTAGCTCTCAGGGGGCCTGAGTGTTACAAAATGCCTGTCTTTGAATAATTCTTTGCTTCTGATACCCATTATGGGCTGGGCTTAACCCCCAAGGCTTAATACTTGATCCATTTGACCTCCAAATTATAACTATCTGTGATTGGGAATGTTTTTTATTTAAATAAATTCCTTTAAAAAAATCAAATTAGACTTGGACCACCAACTGAGTATAGCTTGAAACCAAAGAATCTCTTTATTGAAGTTCTTCAAAGATCTTCTTACAGTGTCTTGCTTTTTCAATTAAAAGAAATGTGCTTGCCTTGACCTCTTGTGCTTTTGACGGTGCCCAATTTCACCGGATTCCAGGAAGGAAAGCAGGCTTCCCTGGCTGCAGACTTCTCCATCACTCAATTCAAACATCTTGGCCGGTTGCTCATGGTCCATGGTCGGAACAGCTACAAGCGGTCTGCTGCCCTTAGCCAGTTCGTGATCCATCGGAGCCTGTGTATTAGCACCATGCAGGTGGGTGGGCAGCTGGCGCCTTTATGCAGGTGCACCTGGCTATGTGGTTTTCTCGGAAAAGCCTGGAATTGATCTGTGCTTTGGAGCTGCCGCCTCTTGCAAGACCAGTTTAAATCCTACCTGGCCACCTTCCAGGTGATAACCTTGAATGCCCCAGACTCCCTCTGCGGGGTGGCAAAGGCCAGCCTTGTGGTGTGCAGTGGATGTGAGTGTTAGGACATGTCGAAGCGCTGGCCACAAGGGGGGTGTTGTGTGAATGACTGGAGTTGTTAAAATTGGGGGAGAGCTGTTCGAGTTGGTTTGCCAGAGGGAAAGGTGCAAAGGTAAATACCAAAGGAATAATATCCTTGCCTTGAGTTTGCACACACAGAGGTGAGCCTGCCTTTTCCTAAGTGCTTCCTTTACTAGGGCATCAGGCTGGTGTCTCCACTGGCAACAGCAATGACTATGCCCATTTTACAGAGCAGGAGGCTGAGGCACAGAGAGGGCGAGAACTGTGTGCAGTATCCCCCAAGGATTTAGTCTGGGCCCTCCCTGGTGGCGCAGTGGGTTAAGCACCGCACTGTGTGGCTTCCGCAGACACTGCAGCACAAGTCCGATCCCTGGCCAGGGAGGGGACCCTTATGGCACAGCAGACCTCTCCTGCCTCTCCCCCTGCTCCCCTCAGCAGTGTGTTTCAGTCGCTCTGCCTGTTCTGCTCCCCACTCTGTCTCTGGTGGATCCTCTCACCCCCCGCACCTCTGGCCTGTACCCTAGTTCTTGTTGTTGTTTTTTTTTTTAAGATTTATTTATTTATGCATACAAGAGCTGGGGTACAGGCCAGAGTCCAGGGCGGTGAGAGGACTCACTAGACAGAGTGGGGAGCAGAACAGGCAGACTGACTGAAACACACTGCTGAGGGCAGCAGTGGGCGAGGCAGGAGAGGTCTGCTATGCCATGTGGGTCCCCTCCCTGGCTGGCAGCAGGGATCGAATTCGTGCTACAGTGGCTGTGGCTTGTTCATAGTGTGTTGCTTAACCCACTGCGCCACCAGGGAGGCCCTACCCCAGCTCTTGTATGCATAAATAAATAAAATCTTAAAAAAAGAAATTTAGTCTCCTTGGCCATGGGGACTCCCAAAGCCTGCATTCTGAATGCATGTTTTCTCTTTGCGTGTCCTCCATTTGGGGGCCAGGAGTGGTGAGGTGGTCTGCACGTCATCCATCCCTTCCCAGCACAGCTGATGGGGTGGAACTCTGCGCTCACAACTGTTAGTCCTCTAGGGGAGGATAACTCTCCTCTCTTGCTTTTGCACAAAAGGATTCTAGAGTACATGAAGTATTGTCAATACCCCTTCACATTCACCAGCTCCTTCAAAATCTGTCGCTAGCGATTAATCTGGTGCTAGCGATTAATTGCGGACCAGGAAGGAGGCCAAAGAAGGGAAAGAAAACATTTAGGGATGGGAAACTCTCGAGTGAGCTTCCTCTGGGTGCACAGAAGGGAAATACCCCCACGGAAGTGGTGAGGACACAGGACGAGAGCTGAGACCCTCTGCCCTCTCTGCAGTACCCTCAGGTACCTCTGAGACACTGACCACGCAGGGCCTCAGTCGTCCCCTGTGAGACGGGAGGAGACGCCCCTCAGATGGGGTCGCTCTGAAAAACAGTCTCAGAGTCCAGCCTTCTGGACTGACAGCACCATCGCCACCGTGAAGAGGAACCAAATGGCATGATGTAGAAACGCCAGGAGGACTTTACATTTGTGGGCAAGACTTTTTCACTGTGCACGAGAGCTGTCCTGCCTTTCAGAGCGCGTCGGGGTGCTGCTGTATGAACGTGAGGCTCTCTGGCCACACCCACGCCTCTCGGGGGTGAGGTGACGGCTTTAATGCCAACTGCAGATGCGTGTGCAGCAGCCTTAGAGTGGTTGTTGTGAACACGATCTAAACCCACACAGCTGGCGCTTCATCAGACCCATCTGTCCTTGTAATTCGTGGCAGCTCGGCTGTGGGGCTGGTAATGCCACGGTTTCAATCACTGGGAGGTTAATCATCTCGGCCCTGGGCACACTCACAAAAGCTGCCCTGGGCACGCTGATTCTGCCCAGATGTTCCCACTGGCGTCTCACTGAAGCACTCCAGCATGAGGACATGCTCTTTGTGCTCTAGAAAATGCCACTAGCCCCGTGCGCTGGGCTGCTGGTGGCTGGCCGAGAGCATGTCCCCCCTGGGGCCCTGCGTGTGGGGCCCGTGGGGACACGTGGACGTAGCGCTGCCTGAGCGCTCTTCGAAGACGAGGGACAGGAAGGCGGCTCCTGATGTTGATTTGCGAAGCTGAGCACCAGATTCGTGACATTTTTACAGCCACCCTCCTGGGCAGCCGCCCAGCCTGGGTGAGAGTCCTGGGTAACACTCGCCCTTCAGTTCTGAATTGACGGGGCCACTCCCGGCCCCCTGCTGTGCCAGGCTGGCACTGGGAGGGGTGAAGGGGGCCGTGAGCCTGTGTGGATGCAGTCCGATGGAGCGATGGTTCGGCCTTTCTCTGTGCTCAGTTTTCAAACAGCCTCCAGGTGGCAGCTGTCCTTGGCTTCCCTTTGAATTCATATCGACAGAAATTTGCCTGGAGGCTCTTTCCTTGTGGGCTGAGGGCTCAGAGACAGGGCTATCTCAGAGACAAGCCCAATTTGATTTTGATTTTTCACAGTTGGGGGCTACTATTTTCTACATCAGGAGGCAGACTTCTCCAGAAGGGTTGGTAAATATCTTTTTTTTTTTTAAAGATTTACTTATTTATGCACACAAGAGCTGGGGTACAGGCCAGAGTCCAGGGCGGTGAGAAGATTCACAGAGTGGGGAGCAGAACAGGCAGACTGACTGAAACACACTGCTGAGGGCAGCAGTGGGGGAGGCAGGAGAGGTCTGCTGTGCCATGTGGGTCCCCTCCCTGGCTGGGGATCGAACTGGCGCTGCTGTGCCGCGGATACTTCACAGTGTGGTGCTCAACCCCCTGAGCCACCAGGGAGGCCCCTTTGTAAATATCTTTACTTCTTTTGTCCCATTGCAAAAAAGCAGGTCATGGACGCTGGTAAAAATTTCCAGAAATATGACTGAGTAATGCCAGAAGTGAGCCCTCCCGAAGCCCGCCCCTCCGAGGCGGCTGGTGCAGAACCTCCCAGTGTTGGTGTCCTGAAGGTCCCCACACAGGCCAACGTCAAGGCAGTGACTCCAGGCGGTTAGGGTGTGGTGGGCTCTGGAGACAGCTGGGTTTGGGTCCCCCCAGGTCACTTACGTGCTTGGTGACCCAAGAACTGGGTCTCACAGGCTGTTCTCGAGGGTCACTGAGATCCTATACAGAGTGTTTCTGGAACACTTGAGAAGTTCTTCCCTGGTGATGGAACCTAAGAGCAGTTCACCAAGGGGTGCAGAGTGGAGTCTGTCTGACCTCCCAGGTGTGACCCCTGAGTCTGTTGCTTGTGAGCTGTGTGGTCTTGGACAAGTCACCAGACCTCTCTGTGCCTCACTTCGCTCATTTGCAAAATGCAGATGGTGGCAACAGAACCTGCTCAGAGGGTTATTGTAACAACTGACCGAACTAATATGCTTGAAGTACTTACATCAGTGCGGTGTAAGCTACGCGCCCCGGAGTGTGGGGGGCGTTTGTTATCTAAATAGAAGGGCTTTTGTCCTGCTTTCTGGTGACGTCTCCTTTCTCTCTGGTATAGGCGGTCTTTTCCTCCGTGTTCTACTTTGCCTCCGTTCCTCTCTATCAAGGATTCCTCATCATCGGGTAAGCACGTGCAGGCGAGGTACTGATGGCTTCTGGGACCTCTCAAAGTCCTGGGAGAGGGAGGATCACCATGTGTGAGGTTCTTTAAGTCCCCAGGTCACCTTGGTCTCTGGCCTCTGGCAAGGCAGGTCCAGTGATACCCGTTAGTACTTCTTGAGTTATAAGGCTTGGAGCTGGCGAGCTCGTGGCCAGAGTGGCAGTGGATGCCGGCCTTGCTGCCCCGCAGTGCTTGGCTCTCAGCGTCTGGCAGAGAACGAGCATGCCGTGGCTGCCTGGCTGCCGGCTGTGGACATCTGCTGCCTCAGACTCGCCGTTCACGATCTTTGCGCTCTGCAAAGCGTGTGCTTGGTCCTTGAATGACCAGGGGGTGGGGTTTGGGTACCAAATGCCCTAATGGAGCCAGTACAGGGTGCACTGCTGGTGTCGATGAGGTCCCGGGAAGTCTTCTGTAGGAGGCCTTCTTGCTTTGTCAGTGCAGCCTGAGAGAGGACTGGAATTCTGCCTGTGTGTCATTGGAAGGATGGACTGTGCTTTGTTGGGTCCTGGAGTAAAAGAATGTGGCAGAATAGAGCCGTGGGCCCCCTAAACCAAGCTTTGCTGGCCTGCCACGTTTGAGCCCTCTTCCTCTCGGCTCTCGTCTTGGATTTTACTCTCTCCCACCCAGCGGCTTCCTTGACGTTCTTCAAACAGGGCAGACATAGTGCTACCTCAGGGCCTTTGCACTGGCGGTTCCTGCTGAGATCAATGTGGCTGCCTTTTACCTTTTAGGCTCCCCTTCTAAAATTTCCCCACCCCATGACTTAGTCTCTCTTCCCCCTTCTATTTTCCCCTTGTCAGTGCTGACACAGCAGAGCCCACTACCCTTTCCTGACTCCGACTAGCACAAAAGCTCCCTGAGGGCAGGCCTCTTGTCTGCCTCCCCTGCGGTGGCCCTGGCCCGCAGCAGGCGCTGGATAGGCAGAGTGGGGGGACTGGCTGGACGGAAGTTGGGTTCAGGAGGCTGGGGCACCTGGGCTCACCCTCGCAGGCTTGGGTCTCACTGTGCTGGGTCTCCATCCTAGATACTCCACCATCTACACCATGTTCCCTGTGTTTTCTCTGGTCCTGGACAAAGATGTCAAGTCGGAAGTCGCCATGCTGTACCCCGAACTCTATAAAGATCTCCTCAAGGTCTGCCAATCCTCCCTCTCTCCTCCCTCCCTCTGCCCTCCTTCCTCTTACCCTCCTCCCTCCCCACCTTCTTCCTTCCTGTTATTTCACACAAATGCTCCCACCTGATTTGAACACACTTGAACTGTTAACTTTCTTACTTTTGAGGAGACCTGGGTGTTTATATTTTTTTGTTAAAAAGGTAACACAGGCACATGTAAAGTATATTAAACAGCACAGTAATATGTTATCTGAAAACTTTGCAGACTTGTATCTGCTCCCAGAAATGTCCAGTCTATAAACTCCAAAAGTGTGTGTGTGTGTGTGTGTGTATACATGTACTTGTTCTCAAGGATTTTTCTCCCTTTAATTAAAGGGCAGATTTATTCCCACCTACTATCACTTCTCTTTAAAAAATACACTTTCTCTCACATGCTCCCTCAGATCAGTGAAAGCCCCTTTTTGAGAGAACAGGCTGGCACCTGGTTGGGGGGGGCACATGCAGCAGGTGGCACACGGTGACCTTCCTGTTCTCTCTCTTCAGGGGCGGCCGCTATCCTACAAGACGTTCTTAATATGGGTGTTGATTAGCATCTATCAAGGTAAGGGGGGGGTCTTGTGCTCTGGGGTATCCCCCGGCTCAGCCTCACTCTTCTGCTGTCTTAGGACAGGAAGAGAAGCAGCTGAGTCCTACGAGGGCGGTGGGGTGGTGTGCCCCAGGGGACCTCCCGGCAGCGCCGAGGCCCACGTTGACAAGATTCGTGTCGTCACACATGTGAGGTGGCACTGGGAGCGTAGTGGAAGTCGGAGAGAAACACCTGCTGAGGTGTTGAGCCCTTGTGACAAGGAGTAATTGCTTTCCAGGATATTCTGTTACCTTTCTGAGGTCACAGTGCAGTTTCTGGAAAATATACTTCCTTTAGTGGTTTCCAGAGCGGGTGCACAGATGACAGAGGCTCTGTGAGATGGCTGTGTGTGTGCAGGAAAGATCAGCAAGTCTACTTACATTATTGTTCTTCACATTGTAGAGTTTCTGTGCGCGTGCGGGTTTCATAGTGTCCAAAATAGATCTGGCCCCGAGTCTGTGTACACGTGCCTAACGCACAGGTACGCACTGGACATCGGGGGCTTGTTGTCAGCGCGTCTTGCTGACGGGGATGGGCTATCAGAGAGCACAGAGGCCGCTGACTTTGTTGGCAGGAGTTAAACTGCCGTTTTAAAAGCTGGGGGGTATTTCGAAGTCTTTGGAGATGTGACACACACGTCTGGTTAAAGAAAGCACATCCGGCAGGGAGTCCTGATGTGTCTTGTCCCCTCCCCACCTGCCTGTGACCTCCTCAGAACAAGTGCTCACTTGGGCTTTAGGGTCCAGTGGCTCCTGGCCCTGCCTCTCAGTGTATTTTTGTGCTGTTGTTTCTCATCAACACGAGACACTAGACCCTGCCGCCTTGGCTGGCTGCCCGGACGAGAGCACCCTGGCCTGCCCTCGCACAGACCTCGCTCAGCTCGGTGTCCAGGCCTTGTCCTTCACGCTCTCTCTGGTTACCATGTGCACGCGTGTGTGTGTGCGTGTGTAAAGAACCCATACCATAAAAAACCCGAACCATACAAGAAGCCGCCGTCTCGTAAAAGGCACAGCCCCACCTGTTTTTGAGTGCCGTCCGGCGTGGTCACGCTGCTGTGAGCAGCTCTGGCGTACCTTGCACACTTGCGGCTCTGGCCCCATGAAGCAGCAGCTCCCCATCCCCTCCCTGTCCCACCCTCTTCTGTCCCTAGGACTTCCGCTTTAGACCCCATGAGTTAGGGCAAGTGAATCGCAGCACGTCTGCCTCTTTGTGTCTGATGAATTACTGTGACTGTTGCGTTACTGCCGTGAATGGTTGTTACTGGGAACAATGGTTGATGTTTCTCTTTCTTGTCCCTCCGAGTGACTCCTCTCGACCACGTTTCCTTTCTCCTCTTGTTCTCCCCACCCCCTCGCCCCTCTCTGTCTCTTGGGCCCTCTCTCCCTTTATCTCTGTAATTATAGCTCCCCATGATAGAAAGTCAGAAGGGAACATAGAAAAACTAGGAAGTGACAGCTCTCTCTGAACCTGCAGGGAGCTCTCGGGTGATGGGCCTGGTCTGCCTGTCGTGTGCGTCTCCCTGACACGAAAGTGCTGCCTTTCTCGCCTCAGCGGGAGAAGCAGACCTGAAGAGCTCTGGCGCGGGTGCATGTGTGTGCACGTGTGTGTCTGTGCATGTGTGTGCGCATGGTAGTGGTGGGTGGCGGGGCTGTGTGGCAGGGATCCTGGCGGCAGCCCCCGTGGTCCCCCCCCAGGGAGCACCATCATGTACGGGGCGCTGCTGCTGTTTGAGTCCGAGTTCGTGCACATCGTGGCCATCTCCTTCACCTCCCTGATCCTTACCGAGCTGCTGATGGTGGCCCTGACCATCCAGACCTGGCACTGGCTCATGACGGTGGCCGAGTTGCTCAGCCTGGCCTGCTACATCGCCTCCCTGGTGTTCCTCCACGAGTTCATCGGTAAGCTTGGCGGATGGGGCTGGTCCAGTGCCGCGGAGGGAGGGCTGCTGGCCCCGGCTCGGTGACCCCGGGCTGTGGCCTGCCTGCCCTTCTCTCGTGGGTGTCCCCGGGATGAGAGGCGGTGGTGAAGTAGCTGAGAACTGAGGCCATCGGGCGCCATCTCAGAAACTTAGAGGTTTCTCCAGGGAGCCGGCCGTTGTGCCAGGCTCTGGAGCTGCCGAGATGCCAGGTGGGCAGGTCTTGCATAGAATCCGCGGCCGGCCAGAGGGACTTACCATCATTGCCAGTTGGCGAGACCTACCGTTGTCGTGGGAGTCTTCTTCACGGCCCTTGTCCATCAGCGGATGCCCCTTGGGAGGTTTTGGTCCAGCTAATGGGAGCATCCCCATGAAAAGCAGTCTGGAACAGGTCTCAGGATGGGTTTATGAGCCCCTGTGTGTTGTGGGCTCAGTGGCTGGGGTGAGGGATCACAGGCAGCTTGGAAGACATGGCTCTGCTCTCGGGAAGCGGTGGCCTGAGTTGTGGATCAGCCACAGGCCTGGGTGAGAAGCACGTGGTGGGCCCTCGGCTGAGTGCTTCTATGAGTCCAGCTGCTTGTCTTGTCCTGTGCCTGAGAAGTGGGGACGCTGTTTACTGTGGGCTCCATGAGCTGTTAAACGCATTGTCACTCCTATCTGCAAACACCTGCAGAGGAGACCTCCCCACCTGGCCTGGGTCCCTGTGGTCAGGATGCTTCTGACCACGTGCCTGCAGCCGGCGTCAGAGGAGGCGACGCCATCTGCCAGGTTCCAAATCAGAAACACCTTTAGGAGGGTTTGGCTGGGGGTTTTCTCTCCCTATTGCTGCGAGCAGCCTGTCCCTGCCGGGAAGCTGCTGGAGCAGGTTGGGGGGCAGGCGAGGACAATGGGATGGCTTTGCTTGGTGAACCCCCAAATGTGTGATGGGGAGCAGGAGCTGGGACGAAGGCCCCATGTTGGTGACATGAGACGCCTTTCCTGTGACCAGCTCTGATGTGGGGACCTTCCAGAACATTTTGCCGCTCACTGCTATCTCTGTTTGCTTGCAGATGTGTATTTCATCGCCACCCTGTCCTTCCTGTGGAAAGTGTCTGTGATCACTCTGGTCAGCTGCCTGCCCCTCTACGTCCTCAAGTACCTGAGAAGGCGGTTCTCTCCTCCCAGCTACTCGAAGCTCACGTCCTAGGCCGGGCACTGGGCTGGCCAGGGGCCTGGAGCTCTGCTTCCCGAGGGACCGAGTTCAAGTTCCGTTTAGCATCACCGCTGCCCGTGGGTTTGCAGTCATTGCTGGTGGGCGCAGCGCTGGCTGCGGAGGCCTGGCCGGAGCCTGGACACTGGATAGGCGGCCTGTCCAGCCGTGGGGCGCTCAGAGCCGTGGGAACCTGACTGTGAAAGCTGTTGCCTGTGGGTCCCCCGGGCAAGCTTCCTTATGACTTGAATCATGTGGTCATGTGATAAAGTCTCTGTCTAGTGGAAGGTTGTAGGAGGGCATTTTAGTTTTTTTAAGCAGTTCTAACCTGTGTGTGCTCCTCATGTCTTTCTTGCTCTTAAAAATTGGTCTGGAGGTCTTTGACACTCTTGGTGTTGGCTTGGGAGGGAAGAGGGTGCCGTCTGGTGAAATGTTACCCAGGTGACCCAGGGTGGAAAGGCCGACCTGGCTCCTGGGGGTATAGGGTGTCCCTGCCAGGGACGGGGACCTCCATCAGCATCGCCACCCCACGCTCAACCGCCGCCTGTGAAGAGCTTCTTGCAGGGTGCCATCTGCTTCCTCGGGGCCTGGTGCCAGCTTGCAGGTGGGGTGGTGGGGGGTGCTCTAAGGAGCCCTAGTTTTCAGCAGTGCTGGTGGAGCAGGAATTGGGGCACCATGTTGCCCCTAGATATGTTGGCTGCTTGATAAGAAACTTGAGATTCTTCAGACAGCAGTGTGTATGCTGGACTCTGATCTGAGGAGAAGGGCAGGGCCAGACCCTCTGCAGCCACCTGCATCTCTTTCCACTGAGGCCTGAGCAGTGACGAGCTGCAGAGGTAGAGGCTCCTGGGAGGAGGTATCAAAGGAAAGGAACATGCGGAAAGGCCTGAGGGGCACCTTTTCCCAGAAGGAGGAAGAGGGGCTCAAATTCCAGGCGAAGAATGGGGTTCGTAAGCTCAGTGAGGGTGTCCTTGGGATTTCTGTTCGCAGAAGCCGCGGGGCTAAGTGGCAGAGCTTCCGCAGCTGGGTGTGTCGCTGTCTTCAATTCGTGATTTCTTTGAGCTCCTGCGCTTCAGCACGTCTCCCCCGAGTGTGCTTCACAGATGTGAGGCCTGGCCTGGCCAGGATGCCTGCTCCCGGTGGCCTCTCCTGAGGTGTGGGGGACCCCGGGAGCAGGTGGTCCCTCGCCTTGGGAGCGCCGCACATGCCCTTGCTGTGTCGCCTGCTTAGACATCACAGAGCAGTTTGCAGGCACCGCTGGTGGCTCCTGACATCGCTTCATTTTGTTCTAAGATTCTGCAGTTTTGTGGCCCTTTCCCCTTTTTGTTCTAGTCATTTCTGCTGGACAGAGGAGACCCACATTGCGAGGAATGAGTGGTTATTTGAGACTAGGGGCTTGGGCCAGACCTTTCAGGGAGGTTGTCAGGTCTGAGTTCTGCACGAGGATTGCACAGCGTTTCAGAGGTCGAGGAAGGTCATGCTCGGAGCCGGCATCTCGCCCCGTCCTCTCCTATGTGATGTCAGCCTGGTAGCTGGACACACAGGAGCCCCAGGCCCTGGCCCTGACCTTGCGTACATAGAGCTGTGGCTCCTGCAGGCGGCCTCGTGGAAGCCGTGTTAGGGGAGTGTAGATCTTTCCAGCAGAGGGAGGGGAGGCCGGTGGTGTCTTCTTGGGTCTGTCCCGTTTGGATCAAGGTATGTGTGAGCTGACTTTAAAAGTCACCTGCTTGACTTTCAAAGAAAGAAAACTGGAAGAGTCCAAAGTGTCCTTTCCGGAAACCAAAGGTGCGAGCAGTGCCACCCTCGGGCCCCCTTGCTCCCCTGCCTGGGCCATGTTTCAGAGGACAGTCAAGGGTGAGGCCAAGACCCAAGTGGAGACCCCTGGGTCCCTGCATGTCTGGGAGGCACACATATGCTTCTCAGACTCCGGAGGCCCCTGGCAGGCAGGCGCTTGGTGTGGCTTGAAGCGCGGCGTCCTTACTGAGGCATGAGCCCTGTGGTGGCAGGGAGACCGGCACTCTCGAACTGCTGTGGGGGAAGGTGGAGAACCAGCTGGTCCGCAGCAGAGAACACCTGAGCCCTCGACCCTCAAGCGTAAGGATTCCCTTGGCCTTTTTCTTGGTTTACCCACCTAGAAACAACTCATGAAGCACCGTCGACCCCTTGGAACTTCCACAGGACCCCAGTCTCCCCTGGTCAAGGCAATATGAGGTCAGCGGCCGAGGGCGCACGTGAGCACCCTGGAAACCTCTCCTGCAGATACAACTCGGCCGCCTCTGGCCACAGTGGGTGGAGCTGGCAGAGTTAGCGCTGGCTCCTGGCTTCTGAGTGTCTGCATGGTATCTGTTGATGGCCGCTGGGTGTGTGTGGGGTGAATGGCATCTGTTTGCCTTCTCTCTTTTTCCTCCTTCCTTCCTCTCTTAAGAAAATGACCAGGCCGGCGCTCCATCTGGAGTTGTGTCCCTCTGAGACAGTTTGGATATTGATGGCGAGGGTGTGTGTGTGTGTGTGTGTGTGTGTGTGTGTGTGTGTGTGTGTGTGTGTGTGTTGTCTGCACTGCTGAGAGAGGCAGGTGCTCTTCCCCACATGCCATGGGGGGCACTCCCAGCAGCTCCTCGATGTCAGAGTTGCCTGCTGTTTGCTGCCTCCGGGTGCCTGGGAGCCGGGGAGCCCAGGCACTGGGCTTCCCCTCTTGAGAACATGGTGACGTCTGGACCCCAGGCAAATCCTCCCTGTCCAGTTTCTCAGACCCCTCAACCTTTACTGCTCCCCGCTCTGTTCTCTGCTGGGACCTACGTCCTCCTGACAGTACTTTTGAATGTATTTTGAGTCTTGTGCTCTGTGGCAATGGACATGATGACGCCTTTTGTTTCTTCCAGACTTTGTTTTTCTGCTTTTGCATTGGTCCTGGGGTGGCCGTGGAAACGCCCTCTTGCCTTTCGGGGCAGAATTTTGAACCTTTGCCAAAATCACCAATTGGACCTACTCAGTCTGCCCTATTTAGAGCCAACACCTATGGGCTATTTTTACCTTTTTCATGCATTTGAAATGTATGTATTGCGTGTACGACGTCATCTCAAGACTTCGAAGAGATACTCGGTCTTCACTGCATCGAAATTTCATCCCTTCCAGCTTTGTTGTCGTTAAAAGATAGACAACAGCGTTGTAAATACAACAGATTTTATTCCCGCCCCCCTGCTTCTTTTAACGTAAAGCATTTTGTCATGGATATAATTCTTAAACGATTTCCATTAGTGATGTCCATTTCGTCTTGGAAACAAATGTATATTATGTCATTGAATGGAACTGAAGCGTGCACACGTCAGTCCCACTGTGGGGCCCCAGCTGCGGCAGCTGCTTCTCCACCAAAGCAGAGTTGCCTCTGGATTGCCTCCCCTGTTGTGAGCGGCCGGGGGGGTCTGGTGTGTCCGTGAACATTGTGTTTGTGGGGGCAGGCGGGAGGGAGTAGTATTGACAAGAAAACCTGTGGCCGATTGATCTCTCTGCAGTGGGGCCGACTAAGCTCATCTCGAGGCCGTGGCTTCTCCACAGCAGGTCCCTTTGTCTGTCATCTCAGATCTGTTTGCGGGGGACAGTGTTTTGACCAGAGGGGTGCTTTGCACAGTGTGCTTCTGTTTAGCGGGAACCCCCAAATGAGTTAAATTCTCGTTCCTGTGTCTCTGAGCAGCACCCCCATCTGCCAGTGTGGCTGTCACTGCCGCCTAATAAAGCTTGTGTACTTTCTGCCTTTGGGGATTATTTGAATTTGTGCGAGAACATGAATTCGGATGTCAAAACCAGGGCTTTGATGATCATGCTTCTACTTGGCACTGTTCTCTTGGTACAGGAAATGTAAATTGCTTTTTTTCCCCAGTTAAAAAAAATTATTTTGATTTCAGCAAAAGATGACCCCAAACCATGCATTATATATTATTCTGTACTGTTGTGGGAATTTCAAAAAGTGATCGGTATAAATAGAAAAAAAGGTGGAAAATGTTCTATGATTTGTATTTTATTTATACACATCGTCCTTGATCTCTTTGCATCCCCTCCTGTGTTAAAAAAAAAAAAACAAGTGCTAGGAGAATGTAGAATGCAGTTGCTTAAGGTTCAGATAAAAGAGGGTTTAACGCTGCTGTGCAGGAGGGAGAGAACTTTGTGCTTTATTATTGAACCCAGTGACTCTCAACCGGGGGTTAATTGCCCCCATGGTCACTGTCAGTTGTCACAGTTGGCGAGGGGGTGCTCTACTGACATCTATCCCAGGGTCCCCTACAATGCAAGGCAGCTCCTTAGCTAAGAATGCTCCAACCCCAAGTGCAGAGGCACTGAGGTTGAGAAGCCCTAACACATTATCTGATCTGAGCCTTCTTTCCCTAAGGGGCCCAGCAGCTCAAAACCGGTCCCAGGATGCCAGCCCCGTGTCCTTCTGGCCAGACTTTTGCATCCCTAGCTGTTCAAATGGAGACAGCTCTAGTGAGCTGGGCTCGGGAAGGGGGATTTTCCTTCAAGCCCTGTTCTCAAGGCCAGAGGACCAAGCCTTTGGGCGGGAATTCCACCCCGGGATTGACACGCGCCGCCCGCCGCCAGGGGGCGCCTGAGGCCTGAGGAGTCGGCCGTTTCCTGTTTTTCGCAGCCGGCCGCCCCGCCGCCCCGCTGCCCTGTCTCAGGACACAGCTCTCCGAGCGGCTGACTTACTCCATGGCCAATGGCGCCGTCAAAAACAGACATTTCTTTTTATGTTGTTGACCGGACTATTTTACTGAGTTTAGTTTAAAAAAAAAAAAAGCCGGTGTATGGGGGAGATGAATATTTATTTGATCTTGGATATTTGCATTTTTGAATAATTGGCAACTGGAGGGGGTTTGCCTGCTGCCTTTCAGGCTAATAAGGTTTTGAGACGAGATGTTCCAACTCCTCAAGTACTTTAGCTGTTTTTGTTATGGAACTTTTCAGGGTGACATGAAACCCTGCGGTATTTGTGATGGATTTGCTCACCTCAAAATAGAACTGTAGTCGCTCCAAACTTTCCAGAAGCTGGAGCACAGTAACAGAATTCATTCAGGACTTGCTAATTTCCTACTTTAAATGGGTTACATAACAGAACCAGCCCGCCTTCGCGCCTCTCAGAACTACCCATGAAGCGATGGTGAAATGTATCATTAAAAGCTAGAAATAGCTTTGCTAAACTCTGGGAGAAAGAGGTTTTTTTTTTTCTGATATCCCCCCCTTTTTTTCACCCAAACATTGCATAATGTAAAAAAAAAAAAAAAGTCAACTCCGCGGGATTTAATTTCATTCTCCATGTGGCTGTGGTCAGAGGGGTAACTTAAGCATTTTGGGGACTGGCGGATTTTTGGAGGATCACGCATTCCCAGATCGGCTTTCACCCCAGGCCTGAGCAGAGAAGCCAGCCCAGCCCTGGGGTTTCTCCCTCCCCCCACTACCCCCTTTGCGGACAGTATCTTTTCAGAAAGCCTGCTTTCTCATAGGAATGCCCAAACAAAGCCACCCTCAGCTTTCCATACCGAGATTTTGATTTTGAAATGGACTCCCCCTAAAATTTGGGGTGACTGAATCATCTGTGAAGTCACCAGCCCCGCCACCTCCCTGGGCACCCCCTCTCTGCCCAGCTAGGTCTCGTTTCTTTGAGCTCAGCCTGCAGGTCTGTTTTTTTGCTCTAAGAACTTGGTGTTCTGAGCCCGTGCTGCTCACTTTTCAAGAGATTCAAGAGAAAAAACATTTGCTTTTATTGGGTCCCTATAAATCTAGAATATTTTTACTTCCAGAAGGATTGCAGAATCAAGAAAGAGGGTTGGGGTTGTTTGGAATAGTGCTGATGCTTTCATTCACTCACTACCGTTCTGTGTACTGGGTACTGGCCTTTGACTGGAGGCCCAGCTGAGGCCCAAATATAGGAGTTCCTGCCCTCCTAACTGATTATCTTCTCTAGTGTGTGAAACAGAAAATGAACACACAGATACAGACTCAAAATACTCTGGCAGCAAGGCAGGATGAGGAATAGGCAGACAATAACAATTAAGGAAGATTTAGGGACCCTTTGGGGATGGCCATTGGAGTAGAAACCTGAAAGATCAGAAAGAAGGAGGGAGCCATGGGATGCACTGGGGAAATAGCATCTGGGCAGTGGGGTGTGCAAAGGCCCTGGGGTAGAAAGGGGGTAGAGCAGAAGAGGTATGTGACTGCAGTGCTAAGAGCTGAAGGGTGTGGAGGAGGTGAGGGCAGGGAGATGGGAGTGGCAGTGGGTGGGGTTGGGGGGGATGGGCTACTGACCACCCACATTGGACTGAGGAGTCCTGTATGAGAACCAAGCCAGTGTTAACATGAACCAACTAGACAGAACTGTCTCAGGCCCCCATCTCCCTCCCTCCTGCTGTCCCACGCCCAGCCCACCCTGGCCTGCTCTCCTTTCTACCTCCTGCACCGGGGGTGCAAGGGGGTTGTCCCATCAGAATCTACCTCCTCCATGGCCTGTATCTCTGTGTGATTGTATTGGCATAAATGATGCTATTTAAGAGGAAAGAGCGAGTCCTCAGATGAAGTTTCTTCTTGCTTTTCTAGAAAATACCATCAAGCATCTGCTCAGCCTGCCTCGGGGCCGGGGGGGGGGGGCAGCTGGGGTGGGGTGGGGGTGGTTCACTCTGGGGTCC